>NMRB01002289.1:80337-100939 GCA_002633025.1 Notospermus geniculatus
GTTTTTGTGTTTTGGCTTTTGGCCCCCTGGTGGCAAAGTGGAGAATCGGATTTGGCCGATTCTTTCACGCGACACACCTTTGGCCCATGATACATCCCTCCACCAAATATGAATCCAAAATCTTCAGTCGTTCTTAAGTTATAGAGCGGAAGGGACTAGTAGCGGCGAGCGGCGAGCGGCAGAGGCGCACGGCCGGCCGGTATTTTCAAGTCCCCCTCCGAGGGCTCCGGGGGACAATGACAGAGAGACTACTGATTAGTTGGTGATCTTTGATCCCCCTCCCCTTACCCTTTATCCAGCCCTAACATCGATACCCTTCCCCAAAGGCCACGCCCTTTCTTGAGTCGTACAGTCGATAAAACAACCTGCCACTTAGAGCAGCTGTGATTGTTCCCTGGTTATTTTTTAGGCCGCAGTCAATTCGTAACATAGAGAAATCCATTCGTCGATACTGTGACCTTATTGTCGGTAAAGGAAATCTATAAACTAAAGCTGTGATTGCAGCGTGTCGCTGGTTGGGAGGGATAAAGAAACAGCTGAAAGGCTAATGGGAAGTTGGGATCAGTACAGGGAGTTTTCACAATCGGCCCAGTATAATTCCTCCAAGGAAAGACCAACAGTTATATATATATATTTTTTAGGAGTTGATCCGAACAGCGTACATGTATGTGTGTGAAATATCAAGTCGATTTTATGACGGTAACATTGTTTTTGCAGCCTCCCAAAAAGATAGTGTGTCAGATCAGGCCGTGGATGGGATATGAATGCTTTGTTGACCGGGCAGGTTTGCTCTCAAAGTCGCCCGTTTATTTCCATGAAGAGAAGTTTTGATTGTTGTGAGACCATTTTTATATGTTAAAGTATACGTCTGTACGTATGTGTGTGAAATATCAAGTCGATTTGATGACGATAACATTGTTTTTGCAGCCTCCCAAAAAAGTTGTGTGTCAGATCAGGTTGTGGATGGGATATGAATATGCTTTGTTGATCGGGCAATTTTGCTCTCAAAGTCACCCGTTTATTTCCATGAAGAGAAGTTTTGATTGTTGTGAGACCATTTTTATATGTTAAAGTATACGTCTGTACGTATGTGTGTGAAATATCAAGTCGATTTGATGACGATAACATTGTTTTTGCAGCCTCCCAAAAAAGTTGTGTGTCAGATCAGGTTGTGGATGGGATATGAATATGCTTTGTTGATCGGGCAGTTTTGCTCTCAAAGTCACCCGTTTATTTCCATGAAGAGAAGTTTTGATTGTTGTGAGACCATTTTTATATGTTAAAGTATACGTCTGTACGTATGTGTGTGAAATATCAAGTCGATTTGATGACGATAACATTGTTTTTGCAGCCTCCCAAAAAAGTTGTGTGTCAGATCAGGTTGTGGATGGGATATGAATATGCTTTGTTGATCGGGCAGTTTTGCTCTCAAAGTCACCCGTTTATTTCCATGAAGAGAAGTTTTGATTGTTGTGAGACCATTTTTATATGTTAAAGTATACGTCTGTACGTATGTGTGTGAAATATCAAGTCGATTTGATGACGATAACATTGTTTTTGCAGCCTCCCAAAAAAGTTGTGTGTCAGATCAGGTTGTGGATGGGATATGAATATGCTTTGTTGATCGGGCAGTTTTGCTCTCAAAGTCACCCGTTTATTTCCATGAAGAGAAGTTTTGATTGTTGTGAGACCATTTTTATATGTTAAAGTATACGTCTGTACGTATGTGTGTGAAATATCAAGTCGATTTGATGACGATAACATTGTTTTGCAGCCTCCAAAAACTTTGTGTGTCAGATCAGGTTGTGCATGGGATATGAATGCTTGTTCATCGGGCAATTTTGCTCTCAAAGTCACCCGTTTATTTCCATGAAGAGAAGTTTTGATTCTTGTGAGACCATTTTTATATGTTAAAGTATACGTCTCAACGTATGTGTGTGAAATATCAAGTCGATTTGCTGACGATAACATTGTTTTTGCAGCCTCCCAAAAAAGTTGTGTGTCAGATCATGCTGTGGATGGGATATGAATATGCTTTGTTGACCGGGCAGTTTTGCTCTCAAAGTCACCCGTTTATTTCCATGAAGAGAAGTTTTGATTGTTGTGAGACCATTTTTATATGTTAAAGTATACGTCTCAACGTATGTGTGTGAAATATCAAGTCGATTTGCTGACGATAACATTGTTTTTGCAGCCTCCCAAAAAAGTTGTGTGTCAGATCAGGTTGTGGATGGGATATGTGAATATGCTTTGTTGATAGGGCAGTTTTGCTCTCAAAGTCACCCGTTTATTTCCATGAAGAGAAGTTTTGATTGTTGTGAGACAATTTTTATATGTTAAAGTATATGTCTGTACGTATGTGTGTGAAATATCAAGTCGATTTGATGACGATAACATTGTTTTTGCAGCCTCCCAAAAAAGTTGTGTGTCAGGTCAGGTTGTGGATGGGATATGAATATACTTTGTTGATCGGGCAGTTTTGCTCTCAAAGTCACCCGTTTATTTCCATGAAGAGAAGTTTTGATTGTTGTGAGACCATTTTTATATGTTAAAGTATATGTCTGTACGTATGTGTGTGAAATATCAAGTCGATTTTATGACGATAACATTGTTTTTGCAGCCTCCCAAAAAGTTAGTGTGTCAGATCAGGCTGTGAATGGGATATGAAATGCTTTGTTGACCGGGCAGGTTTGCTCTCAAAGTCACCCGTTTATTTCCATGAAGAGAAGTTTTGATTGTTGTGAGACCATTTTTATATGTTAAAGTATATGTCTGTACGTATGTGTGTGAAATATCAAGTCGATTTTACGACCACAACATTGTTTTTGCAGCCTCCCAAAAAGTTAGTGTGTCAGATCAGGCCGTGGATGGGATATGAATGCTTTGTTGACCGGGCAGCTTTGCTCTCAAAGTCACCCGTTTATTCCCATGAAGAGAAGTTTTGATTGTTGTGAGACCATTTTTATATGTTAAAGTATATGTCTGTACGTAAGTGTGTGAAATATCAAGTCGATTTTATGACGATAACATTGTTTTTGCAGCCTCCTAAAAAGTTAGTGTGTCAGATCAGGCCGTGGATGGGATATGAATGCTTTTTGAACGGGCAGGTTTGCTCTCAAAGTCGCCCGTTTATTTCCATGAAGAGAAGTTTTGTTGTTGAGGGAACATTTTTATATGTTAAAGTATATGTCTGTACGTATGTGTGTGAAATATCAAGTCGATTTTACGACGACAACATTGTTTTTGCAGCCTCCCAAAAAGTTAGTGTGTCAGATCAGGCCGTGGATGGGATATGAATGCTTTGTTGACCGGGCAGGTTTGCTCTCAAAGTGGCCCACTTATTTCCATGAAGAGAAGTTTTGATTCTTGTGAGACCATTTTTATATGTTAAAGTATATGTCTGTACGTATGTGTGTGAAATATCAAGTCGATTTTATGACGATAACATTGTTTTTGCANCCCTTCATTAAAGACCAATTCAATATGCATACAATGGCCAAGTTAAAGTCCTTTCAAAATGACTGGCTGGCACAGGTGGGGAAAGGTAGGGAATAATGAAGTTGTTTGACGACTCGCCTGAATGACGTAACCGATGAGAACAGTGACGACTGACATGAATATCTGGAAGGGACCTTAGACAGGCGAAAGTTAAGTATTTTTATTTTTACCTTTCTGCGTGGAATAAACTTTTCGCCACGTGGAGAAAACTTTTCTCCGTTTGGAGTTAAGTCATGTGATCGCCTCCACGTGACTTTACTCCTCAGGGAGAAAAGTTTACTTCCCGCGGAGAAAAGTTTACTCCACGTGCAGAAAAATTTATTCCACGGAATAAAGTTATTTCCGCGGAGAAACGTTTACTTCACGGGAAGCACTGGCGTGAACAAGAGAGCGATCAGCGCTGGCGATCGTATGACAAGATCTATATATTTTATATTTGGTCGCGCCTACTTCCACAGGATGAACGTACGTGGAACGTACATGTACGTGTAGTCCCTGATAAGCATTGTGTTGGCAAGAATTCGCTTGTCTTCGCCGGCTTCGCCTCTTCGTTCGCTTCGCCAGTTCGTTTGCAGTGCGCACGCAGCCAACCCTGTGCAACTTTTTCAGTGTGGCCATATTTTCTGTGTAACTCCCATTGTTCGGAACACACTGGGAAACAGAATCACTGTTTCTCTGTGTGTCGCTCATTGTAAAATCGTGGCTTATTCCGTCAGTCTACTGTAATGTCTTACAGGCGCACGGGCTTCACTGAAAAACGTTACACCGGTAATACTAGTGCTACATGCTTCACGAACGAAATTTGACTCCACTCTCCAAGCCTACGCTCAAATCCAAGCTTCTCCGTTACAATAGAGTTTTGATTTTCAAGAGCTCGTTTGCGATGCTGCATTGTCTTGGCCGCGGGGGTGCAGGGAAATGGAACTATCATCAAAAATATAGCCATTTAATGCAGTTAAAGTGTCCATCTCCGCCGGCGATTCGAGGGACTAAAAACGTTGATGCATTTCGCTGGCAGCAAATACTGTCATGACTGTATAAGTAGCCCACTCAGTATTGTTCAACTCTCGGAGAACATTTTCTTGGCGAGTGTGGGTTGGCTTAACAAGAAAAAATCCCATTTTTCTCTAAAAAATGCACTTGATAACCTCCTCCAATGACCAATACACCTCAGGACAGCAGTTAGTTCTGTTTCATGTTGCTGTGGGTCGGGCCTAGGAACCCAAACAGCTCCAGTAATTTTTCACGATATTTCTTCCCATGCCACAGGTCCTCGCAAACAAACCGCGATCACTCCTCCGAATTTTTCCGCGACTTACAGAAAAAAAACTTGTCAATGCGAACTTTATCGTCACTTTATAGAGCTGCAGGGAAAGACAGTACCGGTATTATATTAGTAATCTTTATCCTTTTTGTCGTCCCCTGTCTCGTGATATTTAACTTGTAGGCCTACGTATTGGAAAAACCCTTCATTAAAGACCAATTCAATATGCATACAATGGCCAAGTTAAAGTCCTTTCAAAATGACTGGCTGGCACAGGTGGGGAAAGGTAGGGACGGAATAATGAAGTTGTTTGACGACTCGCCTGAATGACGTAACCGATGAGAGCAGTGACGACTGACATGAATATCTGGAAGGGACCTTAGACAGGCGAAAGTTAAGTATTTATATTTTTACCTTTCTGCGTGGAATAAACTTTTCGCCACGTGGAGAAAACTTTTCTCCGTTTGGAGTTAAGTCATGTGATCGCCTCCACGTGACTTTACTCCTGAGGGAGAAAAGTTTACTTCCCGCGGAGAAAAGTTTACTCCACGTGCAGAAAAATTTATTCCACGGAATAAAGTTATTTCCGCGGAGAAACGTTTACTTCACGGGAAGCATTGGCGTGAACAAGAGAGCGATCAGCGCTGGCGATCGTATGACAAGATCTATATATTTTATATTTGGTCGCGCCTACTTCCACAGGATGAACGTACGTGGAACGTACATGTACGTGTAATCCCTGATAAGCATTGTGTTGGCAAGAATTCGCTTGTCTTCGCCGGCTTCGCCTCGCCGTTCGCTTCGCCAGTTCGTTTGCAGTGCGCACGCAGCCAACCCTGTGCAACTTTTTCAGTGTGGCCATTTTTTCTGTGTAACTCCCATTGTTCGGAATAAACTGGGAAACAGAATCACTGTTTCTCTGTGTGTCGCTCATTGTAAAATCGTGGCTAATTCCGTCAGTCTACTGTAATGTCTCACAGGCGCACGGGCTTCACTGAAAAACGTTACACCGGTAGTACTACTGCTACATGCTTCACGAAAGAGAATAGACTATATCACTCCAAAAGAGCGCAGCACCTGACGGGTACTACAGCGTCACGACGTCCCGTAGTCATTCCATGACATCTTGACGTGAGACGACGTCATGATCGCTGAAACAAGTGGAGGTTTTTCGAGTGACGTCACCGCGTTCAGAATGGGGGACGGGACGTCGTGACGCTGTAGGCCTAGCTAGCGACCCGTCAGGTGCTGCGCTCTATTGGAGTGATAGAGTCTATTGACTCCACTCTCCAAGCCTACGCTCAAATCCAAGCTTCTCAGTTACAATAGGGTTTTGATTTTCAAGAGCTCGTTTGCGATGCTGCATTGTCTTGGCCGCGGGGGTGCAGGGAAATGGAACTATCATCAAAAATATAGCCGTTTAATGCAGTTAAAGTGTCCATCTCCGCCGGCGATTCGAGGGACTAAAAACGTTGATGCATTTCGCTGGCAGCAAATACTGTCATGACTGTATAAGTAGCCCACTCAGCATTGTTCAACTCTCGGAGAACATTTTCTTGGCGAGTGTGGGTTGGCTTAACAAGAAAAAATCCCATTTTTCTCTAAAAAATGCACTTGATAACCTCCTTCAATGACCAATACACCTCAGGACAGCAGTTAGTTCTGTTTCATGTTGCTGTGGGTCGGGCCTAGGAACCCAAACAGCTCCAGTAATTTTTCACGATATTTCTTCCCATGCCACAGGTCCTCGCAAACAAACCGTGATCACTCCTCCGAATTTTTCCGCGACTTACAGAAAAAAAACTTGTCAATGCGAACTTTATCGTCACTTTATAGAGCTGCAGAAAAAGACAGTACCGGTATTATATTAGTAATCTTTATCCTTTTTGTCGTCCCCTGTCTCGTGATATTTAACTTGTAGGCCTACGTATTGGAAAAGGGCATAGTCTAGTCAGCTTTTCCTTTCTCTTTGTAAAATCTAACTAGTACATGTATTTTAGAACTTCGCCTAAGATTCCACGTTACACTTTTAATCTATTGATTTTTGGAGAAACTTTAAATGAGGCATATCATTGGAAAAAGCCCACTAGACTTGGTAAACTTTCAACAATATAATCTTTGACAGTAACCATGGTAATGCGTTAATCACCAACTTTAAAACCCTAAAGGCCATCAGCCTAAAGCAACAAGATTCAATCCGAAAGATTAATTAAAATGTAACCGATTTAATTGATCTTTAATGAGATCAAAATCATTTAATAGCGGGGGAAGTTCCGTAAGGGTCGCCGAAGGTCGGATTTTCAAACTTCAATTCATTAGAATTCGTTCGAATTCATTTCATAAAAGTTGATACAACATCTGCACTCGGCTCCAGGTTTCCTGATCCCTGAGGTGTCTTTTTCTTGAGGTTAACTTTAGAATTACCCCAGGGTTCCATTAAGAATGAAGCCGACTCAGAACCAGAATCACAAGAGTCGATCAAATGTTTTAATGATTAAATGAAGAGGAGGGTTTTTGTGATGAGATCTGATGCATTAATGTTAAAGTCTTCTTCAAGTCATCGTTAGTTTTCATTCACAATAACCAACCCGTCATAGTTCATCTTATCCGCTGTAATTTCTCAACTCAATCAAAAACTCTTGTCGGTGGATAAATTTATAGACCAACTCCCATTAATTATTGTATTCTCGACATTTTTTTAGGTTTTATCAACAAGTTTGAACTTTCTATCACCCCTCTCCTCCTCCCCACCGTTAGACTGGTTCCCGTCATTGCCGCTCAACAACCGCGGCACTCGCTCCACTTGTTGCGGAACTAATTGAAATTGAATAATAATTGAGTAATAAATTGAAATTGAAATCGAAACGGACAGTAGCGTCGTGGGGGTGGAGTGGTAAAGACGGGAACCAGTCTACCCCGCCCAAAATGAGGACCATAACACACTGCCTCAATAGGTGTCACTAGTGGTTTAAATCCATTGAAATGAAAGTAACACTCAAGTCCTGATCAATTTCCCACACAAAAGGCGTCCATTGTATAGGACCCGGTTACGATGTGCTCCTTCTATCGTATTATGATCCCGATTACTTGGTGTAGAGGAGGACAACAAAGTTCGAACTCCCAGCACCCCTACCGGCAAATCTAAACAACAGAAAGTCCGTGACTAAACGAATACTAAACGTAAACAACTTGTCGGTAATTGTGCCATCCTGCCTGTCATCGACTGCGGGGCACATCAAGGACCTTCCCTTACAAAACGGTCAGTCTCCCTGTCAGTGATGTTCACTCGAGGAGATAATTCAGCACGCGATAAAGATCTCATTTCTAAATGAGTGTCGCTCCGTCGAAAGAGCCTGGACGTCTTTCCCTGTCCACGCTAGCTTCATTAATTACACCAGATTAACCTGCTGACAAGTTAAACAGATCCTGCCTTTCTTTCCCATGTCCACCTGGCTGACTCGCTCTCAGGCATGTCGTGTCTGGACCGGCGTTGTGTTCACATCATCTCTGTATGACCAGTTCTCTTGAGCAGAAATGATAATACCCGGGCTTGGCTTACCCATTCATGCCCATTCATCGCCACTAATTCAATTACAAAATGGCCTTTTACACGGTAGAAATCCGTTTGTCTTTATTCTCAACCATGCAAGCTACTGCTCGGTCAATCAAACACAGCAAGGCCATGCAAGGTCATGAACACAGCAAGGTCATACAAGGTCATGAGTACAGCAAGGTCATACAAGGTCATGAACACAGCAAGGTCATACAAGGTCATGANACACAGCAAGGTCATACAAGGTCATGAACACAGCAAGGTCATGCAAGGTCATGAATACAGCAAGGTCATACAAGGTCATGAACACAGCAAGGTCATACAAGGTCATGAACACAGCAAGGTCATGCAAGGTCATGAGTACAGCAAGGTCATGCAAGGTCATGAGTACAGCAAGGTCATACAAGGTCATGAACACAGCAAGGTCATGCAAGGTCATACAAGGTCACGTGTACAACAAATCATCAGCCAAGTGATTAGGCCGCCGTCATTTAATACCTGTTGTCGGCACCGACTCGGATAACATGAAATTGCAGGCCGTGCGGAGGCCTTTTAGTTATGGACTCCTCCTTACAGCTGCGCGCACAGACCAAAACGACATTATACCGAAGACTGAATGGTATTGGTAGGTAACGCCATTTTAAGTCATGTGACCACGCTACATGGCGCCAACAAATCAAACGACGGCCATATGATACTAGGTAGCCAATCAGATTGGTGCTACTTATTACGATGTCATTGTTTGATCAATGCCCCTATTAAAGCTGCTGTTTTAGATAATGAGCCCCGTGCTATGAAAATGATTTGATATTAATCAAGGTATGCTTCACGCAGCGAAAGTGATAATCCAGACTGGGATGACCAACACCACAAGCACTGATGGACGTCGCCGTGAATCTGATTTAGTGTATGTATTGACTCGAGCCGTGCATCATCTGATCACGGCGCGTCATCAGATGTTTGTCGTGAAAGTTGACGGATTTGCAATCAGTTTATGCAAATCATGTGGTTGATCGATCAAGAATAAGATATAATCTGATTTGTTTCTCAATCAAAAGTAAAGGTTCGACTTTCTGCCTATCGATTGGATTAACGACGAAGAGGAAGCTGGAGAAAAAATGGCGGCGCCAAAACTCGCTTATGACGTGATGATCAAGTGACTTGTATAAAATGCGGAATTATGGTAACGGTTGGAAGTAAAAGGCGCACCCGGTTGGAACTAAAACGCAGAATCATGTGACCGGATCGCTTTAAAATATAATTTGAACGAAACGCAAGACTGCTTTTTCTTTTTTATGGTTTGAATCACGATATATTGTGATTGACAATACAAGAAACCGCTTCGCTTACAAAACTTTTTTCAATTATTTTAATTTCATTTTAAGAAGCAGTTCGATTCGCCAGTATTTGAATTGGAGTTACACAAATGTTGGAACCTGATAGAACTGTTGTAAATGTTCAATCAAAATGTCTCATTGGACAGACGTCAAACTCCACTTAAAGGTGCAATGAACTTTATCTAATCAACAACATTTTTATTCTTTAATTACTTCCATAAAACTCCTTAAAGCCTCTACAACCCACGTAACTAATCTCGAAGTGTCAGGTCTGACGAAAGCAACGAAACGTTGCGAAACAAATCGGAACGGAACGGAACGCCGTTACTGCTTGTATGTGAACTCTCGCTGCCTGTCTTGAGGCTGGGCGATAAATGATTATACATGTATATTTCATTTGTTTTTCCTATCTTTTGTTTATCCTATCTTTCCTATCTTTTCCTGTCTTTCCTATCTGTTTTTCCTGTCTTTTCTAGAGTTTCAGATTGTAAAGTTCCACTTGAAAAAGACCCCGGTTGGGGTCGAAAATTCGTGAATTCTGGAGATTGACTTCTTGCTTAATATCATTTGTTTTTCCAACATAAAGCACTGATGGAACAATACATATTGTAGTAACAACAAGCCATCAGTAATGGGTCCTTGCTTTTATACACTCCCCCCCCCCGCCCCATACAGCCTCTCTTATGTCGAATGACCAGAAATATACTTGTGATTCAATGGATGAAAAGTAGTTCTCTCCGCTAAACTACAACTATCACATAAAGATTTCTATTGACAGGAGATCAATAGACAAGTATCAAATGCTTTTAGTCAATCAGTATATTGATAATGAAGTCAAATGTCTTAGTGGCAGAGTCAGGAAAAAGATACGGAACGTCGACTTCAGACAGTGAGGCACCGGCAGAACTACCGCCACTAGGAGGCGCTGTGAGCGGTTGGACCTTTTTTCGACGTCTCGTCCGTGTCGCACTGCGTCAAGGACGTCGTGACGTGACATCATGACGCGACATTTTGCTCTGTACGTCTTTGGCTGCACCGCTCGCAGCGCCGCCTGTCGGAATAGAACGTTATGCGGGTTCTTCATCAAATGTGTTGGTTCATGGTGATATCGGGATACATGTACTAGTATCTGGATAGTTGTTTTGCTTCCGCTTTGATAATTGAATGGAAGTTACCCAATAATACTGACCGAATGCAAATTTGCACAGTCGGGCCATGATTGGTGCGCCAGTGTCAGCAAGCGCTCTGATTGGATCAAACAAGTCAGAAACCTATACAGTAGGCATGAAGTAACCAATCACACCCAGCATATGTCCTGGTTTTGCCTGGGAGTTAGGTGCCTCCCACACAGGGCCAATCATCAGTTGCCAGTAACGCTACGAAATAGTAGTACATGTATACTATTTATAAACCCTGTCACGAGTACATTCGCCCTACTTCGAACCCAATGACATTTTAGCCTTGGATCTTTGAAACTAGAGAAGGCGGGAAGCTGAATTTTAAGATCATGTTTTCATTAGGCGTATTAGAAATGCAGTCCCCACAAATTGAATAGGCGTTGATTACTTCCGCCGGGGTAATTTTGTCTTCCCCTCGTGGTCTCGCTAACTCATTATGATGAAGGATGTACATGTGTGCTCAACTAAGGACTTCTATATAACTCGTTATTGCCTTACAAGACCTTGACATTTAAGCCCATCTCACACTGCCACGATTCCGACCACGATGCCTCTACGAAAAATGCTTTCGTGGTGTTCCTATAGGCTTCGTAATGAATCGTAAGCCTTCCTATAGGCTTCTTGTTTTTCGTGTCCTAGGCCCCTTCACGATTGGTGAGAATTTAAAACCGGTTTCAAATAAAAAAAAAATCGTGTTCAATCCTAAGGACTTCCGTGATGATCGTAATGCCTTCCTGGAGGCTTCCTGCAAGCTTCGTTTTGATCAACACGAAGCTTGCAGGAAGCATCCAGGAAGGCATTACGATCATCGCGGAAGTCTTCAGGATTAAACACGCGATTTTTGAATTTTAAACATGTTTAAAATTCTCATCAATCGTGAGGGGCCTGAGACACGAAAAACAAGAAGCCTATAGGAAGGCATTACGATTCATTACGAAGCCTATAGGAACACCACGAAAGCATTTCGTATAGAGGCATCGTGGTCGGAATCGTGGCAATGTGAGACGGGCTGCAGCATGTGAACACGATGCTTGCGCGTAGCATACAGGAAGTCAACACGAAGGTGCACGACGCCTGCATGAAGTGATTACAAAAGCCGCATTGAGCCGAGACCAATCAGATCACTGCCCGCCCGCCACGATCCCTCTACGAAAACATTTTGCAGCATTCGTAGAAGCATCGTGGTCGGAATCGTGGCAGTGTGAGATGGGCTTTAGAAGCTGTCACACAGTCTAAATCCGTTCTTGGCTATTAGACGTCAAAGCGACCTTCAAATGGACTTTTAAATCGACCAATCATGGAGCAGGTAACGACTTTTAACTCGACCAATCATGGGACAGGTAACGACTTTCAAATCGACCAATCATGGGACAGGTAAAAAGACTTTTTCGACCAATCATGTGACAGATAACGACTTTCAACTCAACCAATCAGGCAGAATCAGGTAGCAGGTAAGACGTATGTATGATGGGGTAAGGATTGGGCATGACTGTGTGACGTCATCGCCCGATTTAAGCCACAATAACGCAGGTTCAAGCATTACAACATAAGCATGTTCTGGATCATTACATTCACTGAAAGAAAAAGGTCATATAACAGCAATTAGTTCTACATTGCGTGGAAATCCATAAAAACGCCACCATCAGATCGTTAGGACTGACTACATCACTCGTATTATTCTTGGCATCACTGCTAGTTCAGAGGAATTAATAACATTAAAATTTAAACAAATTGCTATAATCTGATGTCGTCATGGACACGAAATAAGATGAAGATAGAAACATAATCTGCGGTGGAAGTTTCATGGGATTTTCACCTAATTGGTCTCCGAAAAGAAAATGGGATGAGAGGAAAACAGAGGTGGTAACCATGGCAACGTACATTTTTTCAGAAACCGTGTTTTATGCAGTAGACATCTATGTGATGTCATAATATGACGTCATATTTTCACGTGCAGTCGTACTTTACTGGACTAGAACGGTAGCACTTCCGCAATATGATCGATTTTTATGGCTGCCAGGGTCGCCATTTTGAAATCAGTTTCGCCAATCTCAGTAAGCACTAGTCGTTCGATCGAACTGATTTTTTATACGTCGGGGTGACGTGAGGAAAGTTCCATTCGAAAATGGGCTCAGTCTAATTTTCAATATGGCCACCATATGCCAGAGTCGCTTTTTTTCCCGCCACTACACCGCGGGAATCGAGTTAGAAAAAGGGCGGGATGTGGGGTGTTACTTCTAGTAAGAGAATTCTGCCGTCGGCAGTGGAAACAGGTCTGCATCAAGATGACAAAGGCTTGACACTTCTTTGCATCGTCTGCTCTGCAGGGCCTACGGCGTATTGCTCACATTTGGCTTCCTAAGATTGTTATGGCTAAAAAGGCCTACAAGAAAGTGGTATATCTGCAGGACTGGCCACTCTTCCCAACAATGGCCATAAGCAATCTTTATCTTTCTCTGAACTGACAAAGGCGTCCGAAATCAGCCCTTTGTTTTTGTGAGTTGATTTGTAACTGTGCCACACCCGTCAGAGACGACAAGTTGCCACCACAATAGGAAAGTTCTCCTGGTTTTTTATTCTCTAAGTATTGCCCGGGATCTTCATTTGTTACCCTCAGATCCTAAACAGTGAAGTTGATCTTGATACAAAACACGTATTGTTTTACAAATAACGCATCGGTTCACAGCGATTGTGCCCCGGTAAGTTTGATATTTAAAAAAAACAAAGCTTCTCCCCTGTCATTGTTCAGAGTTACATAGATGACTCTCTGGAGTGAAGTTTACAAAAGAAAAGTGGTCAGCCCTGGAGATATCTGGAGAAGCCTGTTTTTCATGTACCCACCCAGGGCCTAGATTTTTTCTTTTGCTTCCAATATTAACCGCTATTATCCAGACTTTAGCATTGTTGCGTGATCTTTCTTTTGGCAGCATAGCCTATCAAACCGTATTCATTCCACCATAAAAGTCTTTAACGCGTATAAGACGCCACTTTAGACCTCTCTTAAAGGTTACCTGAAAGGCATTTCATGATTTTTCTCTCGGAAAAGTGGTTTGAGTAAAAAACAATTCAGTGAAAGTTGCATGAAGATTGGACCATTAATTACAGTGTTATACCAAACTTAAGATGTTGTTTCTACATGACAACCAAACAACTTGGTATCCATGGGTGTCCAGGCGGTGGGTTCATGAGGTCAAATGTGCTATCCAGAAATCCAAATATTGCCCTCAGAATCCATATTAAGGAAATAACTGCAGTACGACTGACTATACAAGAAAAATATATCAAAACTACACCTAACTGCCCAAGTTAAATGAGTTATTTTAATGTTTTTCATATGTTTAAAAAATCCAGTGACATCAAATGTGCTGTTCTCCGCTACCTGACATGGTTGCCAGGGTGTGTAGTCATCCTTTTTGAAATTCTCATAACTTGGAAATGGATGATCCGATTTTCATGCGGTTTTCAGTTTCATGCTGCCTGATTAATGCTCTAACAGTATTACCCAGAAAACCAGAAGTGGATGAAACCCTTTCAGGTAACCTTTAATACGCAATAAAACCGATCAAAGATACACGTTTTGTTTGCGGTCACTCGACAAGTATCGGTGTCTGTTTTACTTCCATGAAAACGGAAAAGGTCAACTTTCATTGGCATTTGGATGAAATCAACACGTTGTTGCCTCCAGGGGCTCAGGCCGCTTTGTCCTGCCTGTTATTAGTTTGGAGATGACGAGGTAAATATCGCAGCAGGTGTTCAAATCAATAGAGTTTAATAGATCGTCCCGCCAAGCCTCAGGTCACTTTGAACGCAACTTAATTCTCAGACGCTTTGCGACGCCTCGTGCGAAAAAAAGCTTTGTCTGAATGCATGCACTGCGGCATAAAATAACAATGTTTTATCCTCCGGCATTGAAAAATCGCTTTTTTTGGTGTAACCGTAGCCTTAAAGGTGACACTAACGTTAACACTATCCATTGTCTTTATCACAAGTTATCAATAGCGTTAACATCAGTGTCACATTATACGGGAGGATCCAACTTACCTCGACGCGAGTCCATGTCATAAAAATTTTCTAAGTTCTAATAATACCGTAGTATAGAGGGGTAGCATAATGGTAAATGGAACAGCTTGTATTATACCTAAGCTGTTCCATCTACCATTATGCTACCCCTACTATACCCCTACTATACTACTATACTGTATTACGATATTTTTAGAACTTACAAAATTTTCTGGACTCGCGTCGAGGTAAGTCGGATTCTCCCGTACTTTGTGTTTTGCGCTTTCTCCGTTTCCTTTGCGAGTGCGTGGTAGAAAAAGTATTGGTACAACACATAAACATAGGGAACGTACAAGCGCAAAACGCACAAAGTATGAAGTATGAATCTACCCTTAAGCCTAGGTCACAAATCCACCGGGCCCCGTACGATTTGCCCCACCCAGCGGCTTGCAGTGGATTTTAGAGACAGTATGGGTCCATGACGATTTTCATTTTCATTTTCATGTTCATTTTCATTTTCATTTTTATTTCTACGGTTTTCATTCCCCGGGGCTCAGGGGCAATCTGTCTGTTTTTACTCGCCGTACGGGCCCCGGAGTGGATATGTGACAGGGGCTTTAAGCCTAGGTCACATATCCACTCCGGGGCCCGTACGGCGAGTAAAAACAGACATTTGGACCAAATTCTACGGTGCCCAGTTTGATCCAGTCTAATTTCCACTTATCCATTGAGGCGATTTCGGCATAATTCATCTTAGATCCGTGTTTCAGTATCTAAAATCCACTGCAAGCCGCTGGGTGGGGAAAATCGTACGGGGCCCGGTGGATTTGTGACCTAGGCTTTAGCTGGGCGATCTTTTGAACTCTCTCTTGTAATCCTTCATCCAAACTAACTCTTTAATCCTTGGGGTCCTTTGTTTTTGAGCAAAACAGGATTAAAACAAAATACGTTACTTATTATGGTATTAAATTTACAGACACCAAAAGGACGAAAATCCATCTCCTAAAAAATGCTTTTTTCTTTTGAGTCGTATCAGCATCAATATCAAAGGTCGCCGTGCCTTTCATACATAAAAAAACAACATCACGTTGTTTCGCTTTTTACATTCTATTATCGATCGAAAGATTAAAGAAGAGAGTCTTAAATATTGGAAGTTTTTTGTTCTTTTGACTTGTTCTTGACGATATGTGGGTATTAACATGACGTGGATAAGCTTTTTAATTTCATTTTCAGCCGTTCCTTGTTTGTATAGAGAATAATCAAAGTGAGACGGCTCGCTTCTGCTGAACGGGGAAGGATCGAGGATTGGCGATATGAATAAGCTTGAGTATATGACGTGTAGGAGTTAAAGTGAATCAAAAGCAAAAAAATTTGATTTAGAAATAGAATTTGAAAGGGGACGAATTTTTGGGTAAAATGTAAACAAACTTCTCGAGAATGTCAACAAAAGAAATTTTCGTGCATTCTGATTGGCTGATTTTTCTGTTTACAAACACCATCCAAATGTAAACAAAATCCGCTTTTGATTCGCTTTAAGCTAGATTCATACTTATCCGTTTTGCGCTTTGCGCTTGTCCGTTCCCTATGTTTGTGTGTGGTACCAACAATAAAATTACTTTTTCTACCACGCACTCACAGAGGAAACGGACAAGCGCAAAGCGCAAAACGCAAAGTATGAATCTATCTTTAGAGTGGCGCTAGTATGAAATAATCCTCTTCTGGGACTAGCGTTCGATTCAGGATCCGGCTACCCTAACACATTTTTATGTAATATGGAGGGTACTCTCTTTGACAGCACAGGCTGCCAACGGGAGACCCGGTTTCCTTCTGCTGTACATTACATGTAAATTAAAAATATTCTTTGTATCTCCACATCATGACATTCTCAACCACCCCACAAAGCAATGAGGAACCTGCAGAATTACCGCCACTAGGAGGCGCCGTGAGCGGTTGGACCTTTTTTCGACGTCGCATCCGTGTTGCACTGCGTCAATGACGTCGTGACGCGACGTCATTGCATTGCTTTACTCTGTTATTGACGTCCTCGTTCGCACCACTTGCAGCGCCGACCAGTGAGCGGGTTCCTCATTTCATGGAATACTTCCATGCTCATTGTAACGAAAAGGTATTTTTCCGACAATCTTTATAAGATATTTTAACATGTATTCTGTCAAGTGTAAAGAAAAACGCCCTCTAGCGAAGTCAATGTTATCCTTGCTGCTGACATTAAAAAGTTCAACGACCTTCATTTAAAACAGTTTTAAGTATCTGCTGTCAGTAAATAGTTCACAGCCAGGGTTTGTTCATTGTTTTTCGAGAACGTGTTGGCGTGCTTTTGTTTGGCAGGTTTTTGTCAATTTATTCTCCAGGCATTCAGTAGCTAATCCTGTCTAACATCAAGCTGTTTATTGACACTGTTTGCATAATTAAATGATACCAAAACCTTGCACCTTTTGATCAGCAGAAAACTGTCATCAATGTTACATTTGGAAACAATTATGATTGTTAGAAATGTCATATTTTTAATTTTAATGAATCCCAGGCACTCAAACGAATAAAACTAGATTGCATTTGATTTGATTCGCTTGATAAATTTCAACATTGTACTTGTTGACTTTAATATTTTATTCATAAATCGTGATAATAAAGGTTCGTCGATTGTATATCATCGGCAATCCGTCAAATATGTATGACTTGATTAGAATCTGACTATCGCTTTCTGTTTTTCTATTTGGGGTTAACAAAAGTTCATGTTATCTGGTAAAAGTGAAGTTATTTGTTGCGACAAAGGTTATTTCGGTCTTTTTTCCCGAACAATCCATCAGGCGTGTCTGGCTCGCTGTCTCAAACTTCCCTTTCTCTTGCGAATAACAATCGACCAATATTTTTCTCTGTATTTGAGTGAAATGTCCAGAAAAGTTGGCCACGATCTTGTATTCAGAACACAACAATGCGATCATTATATTTGCCAACTTCTTTCCGGGTATTTGATATTCTACCCCTAGCAACCGTAACCTTTTCATCCAAAGGCCAGGCTCCACTCCCTGGGAAACAACCAGCCTGAGTATTGCAGATCAGAATCAGCGTTACAAGCTCCCAAAACAAACATGCCATGTCAGTCCATCGATTTACATGATATCTGATGACGTCATCATCTAATAGGCGTTGGTAACTAACGTTCCTGGTGCACGAGATCTCGCACAGGATTTCGGGATGTCAGAGAATGGAAGCATCGACGATTGTCAGTTGGTCACGTGCCTGGAATTGACCAATCAGGGCGGGGTTACATTGTAAAAGTAGATCTGTAAAAACCCAGTTTTCCCCACTTTATCATAGATAATATCGAGTAAAACGCACTTAAATATTCTGTTTGACACAGAAATAATTAAGAGAAAAATAATTTTCAACTTTTGGGAAAGTTTGATATATAGTGATGGTATCATAAGCCTGTCTTCCAGTGGGCTAAGTGTATTACTACGCCGATATGAAGTGGCTGCATTGAAATATCGTGCGAAATTACGCTTCAGTACCCCCAAACCCTGAAATTATCATGGTCAACCCACAACGAAAACTTTATGGTTTGAAGCATTAGGCTAGGGGTATGTTGTGTCCGAACGGTTCCTTCCAGCGAAACTCTGGGGCCAATCTACGAGCACAGGCATCTCGCCATTTCTAATGGTAAATGCATTGGCCATGCATTACAGGTACGTGACCAGTTCTAAAGTTCTGCAGCACAGCCGATCGATCCTGCAGCACAGCAAATTCGCTCAATATTGTCTATAAAGCAACAATTTCTGCTCTTTAGGCCTACTGCAGCATGTGCAGGTTGTCTGTCAAATATAATCCGTACGTACCAAACATTTGCCGACGCCCAACACAGAAAGTCATCCTTTGGCGTGACCAGGAAGACGCCCTCTCATCAGTTTACTAGTATCCACAACAATAGTAGCTTACTTTCTGCTGCAGCCGCCCACCGACACTCTTCCCATTTCGTAAGGTCAGATATAATGCCAGTGGTGACAGATGAATCGTGTGTTTCACCAAATATTTTTGGTTTCACCCATTAGCATGGAGTGCTTGTAAAAGTATGTCCGTTAATCTAGTGGTACCTTCAGGCCTGATTTCCTCCATGGCAGCACACAGCATCGACAATGAAGTTGAACATCACGCAAAAGGCGGCTGAGAAACAAAGCCAAATTCATATAAAGTTGTTTACGAAGTCATTTCTGGTCTGACATCTCTTTGGCCTTTGTCAACAGAGTCACGACTCGACCATACACCGTATGATCACTTTGTTGACTAAACGTCCAACAAACGCTTTGATCCACATTGATCTTCTTTCAACAGCAGACGACACAGGTGAATCGAGATTGGCAAGACAAGCTATCGTCTGTCTGACAGGTCTCAGTGAAAATCATCCCTGAATGACTTTCACCGATGGTACGTGGTCTGATCAGAGACACAGGTGGGAATCGATCCCATCTCTACGGATGAAATATCATCGTTGCTAGTTTCACAGATGGGTTACTTTAACCAGATCAGCTGCGTTTTGAGACAAGGTCTTTTTATTAGGTGACACAGGAGTTACGGACAATGGATCTTACGGTAACGTGCCAGTAAGATCGATGACATGTCCTTTGGGGCAGCTTGGTATGACTATGGATGAAGGTTTTCTCTCAGACCACGTCCAGTAAGCCATATAAAGAGGCCAACACTGTGGGGACAAGAAATCTAAAGCTTTAAAGTAAACAGTACCTCTCCTTCAGAGAGGTTTCTTCCCCGAGTTGGCTCTCAATGGACGATTCACCATTGTTGAAAGGCGCTCCTCCACGTGAGTGTTTTCTCGTGCGAGTTCGCCAATATATTCACAACAGAGAGTTTTCGCAAAGCCCCCGAAACGCCAAGGCGAACCCCAAACCCATTATTCGTAAGCAGGAAGAGAACACCGAACAATAGGATAGACGCTCGCGTTGGCGTTTCGAGGGTTTTGCGAAAACTCGCTTTTGTTGGTTTCTATACGGCTTAAGGCGGTGACAGACTGGCGCGTAAGCAGCGCGTCCGGAAGCGTTCAACCAATCGGGGAGGCGGTAACATACACCGAAAACCTACCGAATTCCGCGAAGTCTCTGATTGGTGGAACGTCTGCAGGACGCGCCGCGTACGCGCCAGTCTGCCACCGCCTTAAGACGAATGGTGCAGAAACAAACGCACGTAGTTTTCTCTTGCTGAGTGAACAGCGAAGAGAACCATAGAGAGCCATCTGGTGGTAGAAAAACTTGGGGAGGCACCTTTTATTTGTTTCTACCTCACAAAGTCTTTGACAACAGGAGTTTACAATATATGAGTGGTTTTCTGTACAGTACTCCAAAGAAGTTTTGCAAGTCCGCGATGAGCGGGAAGATGTTTCATTGATGTAATAGGTCCATCATGCACTATCAAGTACATTGTAGTATTGGCTGCAGCTCTTCCATCAATCAGACATGTCCCACTGATCAAAATGAAAGATAATGCCTTTTAGAATAGAGTAGCTCGATTCAGCGTCAAGCACATCTGGAATGACTCAGATAGATTGTTATCATTATATGTCTGTCACTCCAACATTCTTTGATTTCATGCTATCGTTCACACTTCGATCAACCTTAATTAACATTCTGTCACCTCATCGCTGCCAAATATTGATACTGTCAAATTGGAGGGATCAAACACAGATAAAGAGGGCTGATTTGACCTTGGTGTGATGTTGACAGGGCTAAGGGTATTGGTGATTGATGGC
>NMRB01002289.1:100969-112309 GCA_002633025.1 Notospermus geniculatus
GGGGGTAGTGCACACCGATGACGATGGCATGCTACCTGTGACAGGGACCACGGCCAGGCACACTCTACCATTACTGCAGACCCGTTTTTGTCTATTGCTTTGAGTGGCATTTTAACAAGCATTGGTTGGCGACATTATGACAGTTCTGTCTTAAACGAGGATGAAACATGTTGAGGGAACGCCGTTAACTGTTTTAATGGGGATCATGCAAACTTCTGCCACTTGGAGTCGCTGTGAGCCACGGTACCACTCTTTTTCGACGTTTCTTGCACTGCGTCCAAGGACGTCGTGACGCGACGTTATAGCATTGCTTTGCTCTGTTTGTCACGTGTTCGGTCGTACCGCTCGCGGCGCCGCCCTGTCGGGGTATTAAAGTTATGCAGGTTCTTATTTTTGAACTGAGGCTCTTCAGCCCACGTAAACTGTGGCACTTTTTTCACCCTTAACAGTAACACCGTTAGTCTTTCGTGGGAATAATCGAAGAGAGTTAAATTTCCGTTCATTGATACTAGCGCAGATGGTTTGGGTAATCTAAGAATAGACTATCCACGGTCGGTTCCCGGATCGATCAACCTGACATTGGAGAACCGACATTAAATTGGCTCTAATCAGTGGCTAATCGGGGAAATGCGACACGAACGACCAGTGTGTTGGGCTTGTATCGGTTTGGAGACTGGTGTAGGACAGGGTTTGAGGTTGTCCGGAGATTGTCACATGTTTCTGTGTGGAAGAGGGAAGGAGTGGGGAGATGTGGATATTTCTTGAATCTAACTCCACAAACTTTTCACGGAGGGTTCTGCAGTAAATGCTTTGTTATTTTTCCAAAGTGTTGCTTCCACAGTGTAGTGGGCCTACTGACAACTGACTCTGGGCTTTCATAGGTTCCCCCCACCACCACTAGGAGGACGGTGTCAGATCCATCCACTACACCCTGCATTTTCACAACGACCCCCGAACAGAGAGACGGTCTCCAACATATTACCTCACAAATCAGGCCTCGACAATCACTTGAGGTATTTTTGATAACGGCTCCGATTTCTAAAGCCGGAAGCCCTGGCAGATGTTTGCTATGTCATCACATAATGACATCTAGCGATTTATCTGAGGTAATATCGTGGTAATTGACATCACATGAATCCAATTATGACGTTATTTTGTTCCATGCTCGGAGCAGATGAGAAGTCGAGTGTAGATCAGCGACTGAACTCATCCTGTCATCGGTTGGTTGGCTTCGAGAAAGAAATATCGGCCGAGAAAGAAAGGGTCCATGATGAGGGAGATTTGAAGTGGAAGATGGGCGATTATTTTAGTTGTCTGGCTTCAGCAATGTTGAGGATAATCCCTATCTAGTAATCAAGTAACTGACAGTGATACGCGTACGTCCAACACTGTCAGAGTGCTCATTCAGGCCACCACACACTTGTTGAGATTGCATGTAGTTTTTGAATTGTATGCAGCCAACCCCCGAAACGCCGACGCGAATGTCTATCATTTTGTTCGATGCTCTCTTCGTGGCATCGAACAATGGTTTCGGCGTTCGCGTTGGCGTTTCGGGGGTTTGCGAAAACTCTATATTTTCGCACCCCCCCCCCCCGAAACGCCGACGCGAACATCTATCCTTTTGTTCGGTGTTCTCTCCGTGGAATCGAAAAATGGGATTGGCGTTGACGTTGGCGTTTCGGGAGCTTTGCGAAAACTCCCTAATACAGCATACAGCATGAAACCTGCAATCGTATGTGGAGGTTTTTGCATTGTCACAAAATCTAACATCGCCGATGGAACGTTTTCAATTTCTTCCACATCCCAATAGATAGCTAGAGAGACCATGACTTTTTTATAGAAGAAGGTAAAGAATTCTGTCACTCTCATTTCACAGTGTTCGCCATAAAATAACGGCCGGGATACATTGATCAACGGGAAGAGTTCGGCACTTTCTATTGGTATCACTTGCCATTTTTTAAAAAAATGCGGAGGATGACATGACGTCATATCTCTTTACCCCTGATTGGTTAAACCAACGTCACGTGATCCTAGCGGCCAATGGTTGTTCTGCCGGATCAGTTTGTTTTACCAATCCAGTCATAAAATCCAATTTACAGCATTCGTCTTTGTCGGTCGTCACATCGACCTGTTACCGCGGAAGAGAATCATGATGATCTACAGCTGGGATAACAATGTTATAAATGATTTATTGAATACAAGTGATAGAATTCACGATTTACACAGAGATCGTGGAAGATGGCACCTCGGCGAACACGATTACCTTCATCACCAGCTATAAACAATGTTAATAGAATCTGGATGCATTGAAATGAGGGTAAGAGGGTCGTTGAACCTGAAACATGCCAACTCATGCACTATAAGACAAAGGGCACTCGTATGGAAGATTCGGGTATCAATTTATAATTCACAGTTGGTTTCTTACAACCTGCACCTACACAGAGACACAGACGACTGCCATTGTTTTCCCTGGCTGGGTTGCCCGACCACCTTGCCTGAGGAAAATCGCACGTGGAAGTGAGCCTTTTCCTGTCAACGCCATTGCATCTGATTCTCACCAGTCTATCTGACCAGACACCCATCTGATTCTCACCAGTCTATCTGACCTGACGCCCATCTAAGCTGGTTTGAATACATCACATTTCCCGCTTCTGAGAAGCTCAGAGCCCCAGCCAATCATCGGTGTGCGAAGGCGAATCAACGTGCCAATCAAAATCCGTGTTACAAATGTATGCAGGAAGAGAAGAGAAAGTGCCGAACGGCGATTTGTTTCACGAGTTCTGATTGGCTCGGAGGCGGGGTCAAGTAGGGGTCAGATTCATTTATAATTTCTGAGAAAACGCAAAAGATGACATGATTCGGACAAGGCTAAAGACGCAGTCGATGGCCTTGTTTGGACAAGATGCTCCATTGTCGACGGCAGAGGAAATAATGGAGAATATTTACCCACACCGGGTAGATTAGGTTCCCTGCCGTCACCAACCATTAGTCTAATGGTTCACCTCTTGCTCAACAGGTGGCCAAGGTTCAACTGTTGAGCAAGTCTCGCTCCGCCTGCTCTGAAACACCATGAAATACGAACTTGAGAAACGTACATTACGCTGGCTTGGCCTGATTACACCTCGACTGTGATGAAGTTGATAATTTCATAGCAGCAATGAACCACAGAGCAGGAGTGAAGGTTCTCGTGATAAGAGGAAGACGGATGAGTGGCCAAGTTCAAGGTCACAGGAGACGTTTCACCACACCAATCGGGGATATCCCGCCGCACCAAGAACTTTACGGAGGTAACCATTTAGGATGTTGCAAGTGGTTGTGGAAGTTTGATTACATATTATGTAATCTATCCATAAGTCAGATATCTAAAGTAAAGCACAAAGATCGACACATAAAATGATATAACACAAAGGTCGTCTCTGAATTTCGCAAACTTTCGACCCCAATCGGGGTCTTCTTCAGGCACTTTCTAGAAGATCCAAGAAGTGAATCCATAAGTCAGAAAATATTTTCTCTTAATGCCGCTGCAGCCAAGTCCCGAGAGGGTCTCCGACAGATACGACGAAGGGGATTACTTAAGACCCTGTTTTAAGAGGATGGGGTCTAACAGCGCGTTGGCGTTTACTGAATAGGGCAATTTGTCCGGGGAACAAACGACATGCTAAGCCTTCAATATTGCAATCTGATGTAAGAGAGGAAAAAAGAAAAGACGATATAATAAGACGAGTATTTTCTTGACCTTTCTAGTCTTTTATCGGTCTTTATAAAAGTTGGAGCATCAGTTGCTCAATGCATTAATTCGCTTTGAGATGAGTCTGAAGAAGTCTACCCTCTTTCTAAGTCAGATTTTTGCATCGGATTTTTGTTAGCACAGTCAGCTTACCAAGCGGAGTTCTCTTTGAATCATCAGATATCATTTCTTCAAATAGATATATCAAAAAATGTTCGTTTCTCTTCGGTATGTTTGGCTACATGGTAATTAGCTGTCCAATCCTCGGATGGACATTGGCGAATACATGGTCAAATTGCCAATAATGATAAGGATAGAACTTCAAAAGACAATTCTTGGAATGGAGATGAGGCCATGATGGCGTATCCTGCAGAGAACCGACCAATCACAGCAATTCTTACATCTCACGGCAGCCAATCCGTGCAATCGTTAGGTGGGATAACCATGGCTCATCAGTATCATCGGGTGTTCGAGGATATCTAATTTGTAGCATCTAAAACACGGACTCAGTGTCGCAACGCTGAGGAAATCCATGATTCCACCTTTTACACTGTCCCCAGCACTCGACCTGAGGCGCTGAGACCGGTAATGCACAGAGAATTAGATTACCGCTAAACCTGCCGCAGCGGGCAAAAAAATCAGGATCAAACTTAACGCCTTGGTAATCACATCAAAATATCAAACGTGTGAGACCAGTCATTAATTTATGTATCCGTGAAGACCAATTTCTTTGGCTTGCGTTATTCTTTGCCGCAATACGAGTTATTGGCGTTGGAAGTTACCAAAAGTAAATAACGCCAAGAAGGACGTGTGGGTGCCTAACGGACTTCTATGATAGGCCATTTCTCATATTCCGCGAGCTGTGGACAACGGCGTCCACGAACAAAAGGCACCACTTCATAGAGTAAGTACAGTACAGATCGTGACTGTCTTATATTACTGCGGAAAATGTTATTAGGGATGGGAATGCTTGCTATGCCAAGGAAGCCAACGAAACCATCACAGGGAAGGTTGTCTCCTAAGTCGGTTTCTCCTCTGACCGTTGTACGTTTGTGAATGATGCAAGTCTTGCCAAAGGGTGCTCTATTCTACACTTTTTTCCCGAAACACCAACGCGAACGTCTATCCTTTTGTTCGGTGCTCTTGTCGTGGCATCGAACAATGGCATTGGCGTCGGATTTGGCATTTTTGGGGGGCTTTGCTAAGACTCTCTATTGTCAACCGGAGCAGGCCCTTATTACGGTTCATTCATCACATCTTGATTCATTACTTCACAGAACAGGGTGTGAAAACCGAAGGTGACAGCAATTCTGTGAAAAAAGGCATTTAGATATAGTTTCTGAGACATGTTCTCCTTCCACAGGCGTAGGAAGCAGTTTTAAGTTCTTCTTCAACAGGAGTAGGAAGCAATTTATAGAAGGCAGAACCACAACCTCACACGTCATCTTTAATTCAGTGTCCTATCAAATGGCCTTCGAGTTTGCCAATGGGCCTCAGCAACAGGATGTTGTTTCGTTTCGCCGTAGATAATTATTCCTTGTTGTGCTTACACCGGAAGAAGTGTGTATACCCCTCGAGCAGACCCGGCGAGAAGTGGATCTCGACTCCGGATGCCCCAGTGGAGCAGTTTTTCATGGATATACGGAACAATTGTGATGGTACATCGTGAATTTTTGTCCCCTGTGGTGTGAATGCAGGCCGTGTTTACGGGTAATCATTCAGGATGTAAGCAATGCCATTCATTTTTAAAAGATGGATGGCGACTTTTGTTATTTTCACCACACCCCGGAGACATAGCAACAACATCAAAAAGATGCAATTTGGCGAAATCATTATTTCCTACTTTTAACCGATCAAGTAGAAGTCACACTGGAATATCGGCAGGTTTCAAAGAATTCGAAGAATTATTCTCTCTACAAAAGACTTCTGACGTGTTTGAAGGCCCGTTTCCACTACAGCGGATTCCGACGTGGTTCGGTTTTCACAGGGTTTTGGATAATCCTTCATTGGTTTAAACAATACATGGCCTGTTGATTATCCCAATGCCTGTGAAAACCGCTCCGTTCGCCCGCAAGCCGCGGCCGAATCCGCAATAGTGAACAGAAGAAGGTGACACGCCTTCACGTCAATCAATTTTCAGTGGTACATCAAGGAACATGAAAACCTGTAGCACGATAGCCAGGTTTGCATACTGAGATCTCCTTTCCCTCAAAAACTAAGGTAATCTAGGTCGCTGGGTAAATAACCTGAAAATGTCAACTTTTTAAATCTGCTGAAGCATCAAGCTGAAAGAACGATTCTGTAGATTAGAATTCGCCGCCAGGCTTCGTTTCTGTTACGTTTTCTTGCTTTCTCGATTCTTGTTTTACAGACAACCCTTTTTAAAACCTGGTAAAGCATCATTCGCAAGAACGAACTCGGCAAGAAATGTCTGAACAAATATTGGACAAACTGTTTCAGAAAGCCTCCAACATGGTAAAGCTTTCACCGATGTCATCCCTCCGTGACATCGTCATCGATTCGCCAACAGAATTTACAGCTAGTAACAAATCGTGTGTTAATCACTTCCAGCGACCAATTGACAGATTTTGTGCGCAGTGTTCAGGTCGAGATTCAGCTCACAGGGCGCGAAACACCCGAGATGACAATTATTGGAAGGCGTGTAAGCGTTATTGTTATTGATAGCAGCGGCATGGGATGTATTTTTATTGATGTATGCGGCTGGTGCAGCAAGCGATAAGACCAATCTGATTGAATCTATTTTCGGACAATGATTCGGTGGGAAAAGTGACGACGTGCATCAGAAATAATCTTCCACCTATTCCCCGCGCAATACAAACTTTTTATCCCGCGAATAATGTAACATGAAAATGAATTTCTCAGTGACGGCCATAGGTGGAATTTGGCCCAGTCTTGTAAAAATCGCAAGTAAATTTGCTCATGTGAAGGCCGAATGCAAATCCCACAATTGGAAGGGGGTGAGCCGGGCAAGAAAGCGGAGAAAAGATGACGAAACGCCCACGCTGGAACGCGCGTTGACAGATCTCCTGGCTATTTTACTATGGCCAGATACCTATTACTAGTATCCCATTCTGGTCATTTTCTAGCTCATTATACTTCTGGGGTTCGAAAATTTGCTAAAATTACTGGAGGGCGTCTTCGGTTATTATACCTGGTCATTTTCCACTCATGATATTACTCAGCGGGATGGGATGTGTCGTTGACAGGATAGTGTCATCATTAAATAGGCATCCATTACCATTTTTAAATACCTTGACCAGAAAGGTATCCAGGTCGACCAGAGAGCGCGACAATAAACCTGTTGAGTGATAATGTTACAGTGCAGGCCATTGGCTATTACCGTTACGAATTATGTTACCTTAATGGTTCTACCTGCTGATACCTGAAGGGTGCTCGGTGTTGCTTGTGTGTCGCGATATTCTTTGCCGATATTTAAAGCATTTAAGGTAATAGATAGGCGGACAATCCCCAGCTGTCATCGACCCCAAAGGGTAGATTTTGAGTCGGACGTATACTGCTGCTCCTGTCATAATGAGGACGGCGCCGTACTAGCACCACACGGCGTCGCTGCGAGCGTTGTGACCGAAATTTCTTTTTTCCAACGTTATTTCAGTTTAATTCTGGCATGAAAATAACCCGTTTGTTTTGGTCACATGACAGTAAAACTTACATCATCTTGTAGTAGATTAAAAGTTCTCTAATTTCATTGCTTTTTTCTTTAAAACGACGAAATGTGATATACCGATAAATGCATACGTTTTGTCGCATTATTCCTGTAGAAAAATGTACAGATCACTTTTTCATGACGCAACGTCAACACCTTAAAATGACGTCAATGGCGTCGCTAAGGTCACTTCCTCTCGCAGCGCCGACCTGTCGGGAAAAACAAAAAATCGCCTACCTCATTGATGGTAAGAGAACATCTTGTGTTCACGATTCTTATGGAATTGTCACTCCTTTCAATAAATTTCTTGATTTTTTCAAACAATGGTGCAAACGAACTCGAGGGAAATATGGTACAACAGGTTTTTTACCTGTAAACGTAAAACAACGCATCTAAGGATAAAACGTAAACAGGCTTTACCTTTAATCCAACTGCTTTACGTCGAAATATAATCCGGAAAATTTTCGAATCTCGGTTTGGTCTATCCGGTAATAGCTAGACGTCTAAATCATTATTTTGGCGTTTAGGTAAGTAATCCGGAACCGGGAGAATGTTCTATCCTACCAAATGTAACATCCAGCATCCAGTATCAGTTGGTTAACAGTTTTTAACGCAGAGCTTAAGCTGTGGATGAGAAAAGCAGGCAATTGGTATCCGCGATTTCAGAAAAAGCCACAACGTCGTTTGTAATGATAGCTTAGTGGCAATGATTGCTTACGCTGTAATGGTTTTATCCCAGTTTCAACCCGTAATTCGCTCACTTGATGGTTTCAAACTGATTAAAGTCGACAAATTCCAGTTGATTTTAAATGAAGTCACTTCCCTAATAAGAGTTTTGAGCGCTACTCGTCGCCTGCACGTCGCACGAGTGGTTTCTCACGATAAGAACGGCGTGAAGCTAACGAACGATCGCCGTTAGCATTCCCGGTCGCTGGTATCGGTGAAAGTTGGAAAGATGTTCTCCCTGCCGTGATCACCAGGATCGAAGCCTTACGAGATCTCATTCAATGAACCCGCCACCTGATTAACTTGCTACATGATGTTCGACCAGCGCCGTTTGGGTCGACATCGATAGGTAAGATCAACAGGGACGCGTTTGTCTCCGCCGACTGAGCAACCGGGTGTCGGTGAAACGGGCCACACAGGTTAAATGTCAGCGGTCCATTTTGTCAGGGAGTTTAGCAGCGTCCCTGAACTGAAAGTCTTCAACCCCTTTCCATCAGCGACACTGGCCTGAGAGAAAACGTTATCATCTTACCAGCAGGAGAAGGCGGATGTTATTCAACTGAATTCGACTTAACTGGGCCTTCAGGGTCCATATTTATAAACATACTTAAGTGAAAGTGTGATATTTATCTTTTGTAGTGAACGTAAAGTGTCCCACTTTGTTTACGAATATATGGACCCAGGGCCCATATTCATAAAGTTACTAGTACATGTATTTGTATTTGTATTTGATTTTCCGTCAGGGCCGACGCTATGTATATAGCATTATTGGCCCTGATAAGTACAGAGGAGGCCATCTCAAGCTACTCGTTTTCCTCACTTGGATGGGTTTTTTTTACTTGCCCTTGCACAGAAACAAAGTACAAGGCACCACATGTCTTACTGTCCCATGCGACGGACATAAAATTACTTAAGCCTGATGCGACACTAATATCGCTCCTTTGTTCAACACAAAAGAAAAGCATCACTTTGACTTCTTAAAGCTTCTCAAAGCATACTTTGACTTCTTAAGTATGTTTATGAGTATGGAGCCTCGCCTCCGCACTCGTTTCTGGGTGGCTGTTGATTTTCGGGTATGTGCCTGTTGTATGGAGGCAGGGCTTCAAAAAGTAGCAAAGGATTCACTGCCAAACGCAGCGTGAAAAGCACAATACTGTGGGTGGGCCTAGCCCTTAAAACATACAATGCGGGACAATGAACGCGAAACCGACTTGGACGAAGGCTTTTTGTCTTTCCTTGTTTCGCAGTTTCTGAGCAAAGATGTTTCATGCGAGGCTGTGGGTAAAAAGGGCTTTTATTGTCTGCAAACAATCAGAATTTCTGTGGCGTGTATCTAGCCTAGTACCAAGTTCTTTCGCAAGCTTCCCTTCGGGGTTGTACTGCTGGGAAGGAACATTTTCTATAAAATACACAAAGTACAAACAATGGTTCATCACACTGTAACTTCATATCCACCGTTTGTAGTGTTTAGTATGGCCTAGAAGGGACTGCGTGATCTATTGAAGGCGAAAACAAAGCCATTGACAATAATTACACATTGACAATATAATGCACAACTGAACCTCAATAAAAGTATCAATAGCATGATTGTAATCGTTGACTGATATTGATTAGGGTTTAAAAAATTGGTGAAATGAGTCATTGAATATCAAGAACGGACGATATGAGATTGATGAGGATTGTCTGTGTTGAGGAGCGGAGCACGGGTCGGGATTGAGTTGTGGTATCGCTCAGTTTCAAGATCATTGTTTTACAAATCATGGATTAGTTAGATTTGAATTGGTTACAAGTTATTCTCTCATTTTGAAGTCATAGGGCCATATTCATAAAGGGTGTTTAAGACTTAGACGCGTGTAACTTCACTAAATGTACACACTTCCACCATGCATTTGACGAAGTTACACGCGTCTAAGTCTTAAACGCCCTTTATGAATATGGCCCATAGATTTTAGATGACGTCAGTTCGCAGAGGATTTCACAAGTCACATCGCTTTTTGTCTCTTAATTTCCCTGCATGTTATCATCATACACAATACATGAAACTTCAACCTGGTGTCATGTAAAAGTCTGGTGTGCATTGACTACTAGCCGTAATACACATGCGCGAAGTAACCTTGGAAACCAACATGGCGGCTCAGGACTGTTGTAATGACTGTAGAACTGGGTAAACCGCAAGGAAGGTTAAATTACAAGTGAAAACTCTCTAAAGATCTAGAAATAATGGAAAGAGAACGGAGTCGTGTTGTTAAAGATTTCGTCCTCGTACACATTGAGACTGCGAGCTGTACTCTGGTATTACGTGCGGTGGTTTTGCGATTGGCCAGATGTGATGACGAACACCAGTTTTTGCAAATGGTGGAACTGATTGACTGGTTACTATCGTATGTAGCCTAGGGGTTGATCGGGGCAGCAAGGAGGCATGATCGGGGCAGCAAGGAGGCACCGCCACACACCATTGACTTCAAGAGAGGACTCATCATTGAATCTTATCACGATAAAATCCTAGAATCGAACTCGGAGGTGGGTTAAAGTTGGAAGCAATCGACAACCGCCGTTAGACCGTTGAGGAAGGCATCATTCGATACTCCTGCGGGCCACCTCTGGAGCGTGACTATGGTGTCTTTCTCCGCACAAATGTTCATCTACAATTTGGACGTCCGTGCAAACGGGAAAATAGAGTTTGTATCAGGTCAGAATGCAAAAATGCATCGCCATACATTTGTAACGTTTTTCACTGTGGCCGTTTTTCTGTGTGACTTCCATTGTTTGGAACACACTGGGAAACAGACTCACTGTTTCTCTGTGTGTCGCTTATTGTCAAGTCGCGGCTTATTCCGTCAATCCATTGTAATGTCACACTGGCAGACGGGCCTCACTGAAAAACGTTACACCTTGGAGCAGCAATTTTGTGCAATGTGGGGCACTCTTTGGTCCGCCATTGTACCCGTATAAGAAGCTCACCTCATCGCAACAAAGGCTTTCACTGGCATACCCAGGAATGTTGTATTTACCGTGTTCATATTCTGTCGGATAGTTGTCCTTGTGGTAGATGACTGACCGATACGGAAGAAGATCACCACATGTTCAATGCACATTGATTGACTGATTGATTGCTTGACTGATTGATTGATTGCTTGACTGATTGATTGATTGCTTGACTGATTGATTGATTGATTGATTGATTGATTGATTGATTGATTGA
>NMRB01002290.1:2080-27366 GCA_002633025.1 Notospermus geniculatus
TACATGTATTTACAAATTCATTGCAAATCGGAATGTGTTTCCGAATTCGGATACGGCATATCAGAATTCAGACACCCATATCCGAATTCGGAAACGTATCCGAATTCTAAAATTTCGCGAACTGATGATAGTTTACACATTGGGTGATTTCAACGTTGGTGTTAACACGGTGTTTACAATGCTTTAATGCATTGTAAACACCGTGTAAACACGGTGTTTACAATGCTTTAATGCATTGTAAACACCGTGTCACGGTGTTAACACGGTGTTTACAATGCTTTAATGCATTGTAAACACCGTGTTAACACCAACTTTGAAATCACCCATTGGAGAATACACATTTGCAACTGTAAAACTTTTGAAAGATTGTATTTATAGGTCAAGAAAATGCAAAATCTCCCATTTCAAACATATCGACTCAACTCAGTCGACGAGGTCATCATTTCAACTGTTGTATTTTATTCTACACAATTGTGAATAAGATACAGTTTCAAAAAATTCTGATATTTGTCGTGTGGAACGGCACAGAAATGTGTTTTAAATCAATCTGGGATTCATGTGGATTTTCATATGGAGCCTCCTTCATGGGATACAAATAAAGGTCTTCATAGTTGATGGTTTAAAGTTTGTTATAAACTGCTCTTGAATATCATTGGACTTTAGAGCATAACATGATTAAGCGACGACTATCAGTCTTTCTAACAATCAACAAACGAGGCATGACAAACCTATTTGGAATTCACAAATAAAGTAGTTTTAGCATCAGTTTGGAATTGGCCGTTCTGAGAAATGTTTTTACTTGAATTTGCATGTACCGGAAGAATTTCTTGGATATCTATTCAAAAATGATTGGGCCGAATTTAAGAAGGAAGTGAATGCGGCTACCGGGAATGCGAAATCCAGTAATTTATTCCATGAGGAACATCTCGCGTCTTGGAATTATTCTGGGTAAAAAATGAATTACAGGAGGTCACATCTGTAGAGGAAAGTCGATTAACACCATGTTCTAATTAAGTGACGATACATGCGTTTTTACCGGCAGTAGACTATCAAGGGGAACGTGGGCCTATCAAGTGAACAATAAGCTCAAATTTATCTTGACTGTTTTTGCAAATGAGACATATATTTATTCCTAACAAAGTACAGTAAAACGAACTAGGGATTCTTCTAAGAGGATATCTCTTTCTTCGGTAGGCAAGACGTAAGTCCCATGTGATAGAACTGTCATCATTTGCCTCGGAATGAGGAGGGCGCAGAACATTTTTTTCACGACACACTCTAAAAACTAAAGAGTTAAAGGAACTCCTAAAGAGTTAAAGGAACTCCTAAAGAGCCTGTACAGTGAGTGCTCTTTACTAAAGAGTTAAAGGAACTCCTAAAGAGTTAAAGGAACTCCTAAAGAGCCTGTACAGTGAGTGCTCTTTAAAGAGCACTCACTGTACAGGCTCTTTAGGAGTTCCTTTAACTCTTTAGGAGTTCCTTTAACTCTTTAGTTTTTAGAGTGCAGGACCGGGCTGCGAGCGATGTGACCGCAGCAAAGTGATTGCTGTCATTAAAGTGTTGACGTTCGTCATGAAAAAACGATCTGCGCATTTTTTTGACAGGAATAATGGCACAGAACCTTTGCTTTTATCGTGTCATAGTACTAAAGCCGAGACATTTACATCTGCTATCGGTACACGACGATGTAAGTTTTACTGTCGGTCAACCAATGAATGGATTGTAAATTCATGCCAGAAAAAAGAAAAATGTTTGAAAAAGCGGTGACAACACTCGCAGGGACGCAGTGCAGTGCTAGTTCGGCGCCCTCCTCATTTGTATAAGGCGGCCACTTTTAGTTGTTATAGTTATAGGTCTGTGACCAATTCCACTTTGGCCGTGAACGTCGACTCCACCTTTGTATGATCGAACCCTAACGCCATACTCCAACAAGTGGACACCTACGCCTTTAAATACCTTTGTGGAATTCGAAATATGTTTGTACCAAACTCGTGATTTTGCATTTGAGTACGACGTACAGTGAGGAAATTTGGATTTACTGCCATCTGTAAGATAAAAAAGTGGACGGATTGTAACATCTTTTGGACGCAGCGTACGCTGCACATTTTGTCTACCTATGTTAGAAATGAAGCCTGCCAAGCCTTTTCAAAGGTTTATTCTCTTATCACTCAATGCGTTGTAGTGCAAGCAAGATGAACGCCGCGCTAGTGGAAAGCCGTCAGGAACAAGAAAATGCTTCAAACCGCGACCGACGGGAACAGATTCTAGAAGCAAAGCAGGTAATCTACGCTAAAGGTACACAACTGAAAAATTATCATCAAATTCAAAATGCAACGCTATAGGATAAAATGATTTGTGAGACTTCCTTTTCAAACACACCCAGTCGATTCGCGCGACAAGGTCAACATTTCAAATGTTTTTTTTTATTTAAATTTTTATTGATTTTGATTCATTTCGCAATACTTTCTACTCCGGCATGGAGAAAACGCGGAATTCCACGGAATTCCGCTAGACATAATTTGCTGGTCTGCAGTTTATACAGTACTATTAACTGGTGTGAAACTTGTCACGTAGATCATCCCTCCCGTCCCCTCCCCTTATCTCTGATCATATTGGCACGAGCCTAGATACGAGGTAGCAAGGTCGTTGGGCTACAGAAACAATGCCGCTGCGGCCGCATTCCAACTGCTTTGCTTGGCCTTGTTATTTCATTATTATTATACCCTACATGTCTTGAGGCCAGTGCATAGTTTATTCCGTTGTTAAAAGCTATAATTACAGTTTCGGATTCTTGGCGGATTTCCGTGGAATTCCGCGTTTTCTCCATGCCGTTTCTACTCTCATCTGATAAGAAAACGACCTTTTAATTGAACGGAACACAAACGCCCAGTGCGTTAGGCCTACGTCGGGAAAATGGCGAACAAGCCGGCGAGACTCTTTGGAGGAGCCACGCCCCAAAACCTTCGATTTACATGACGAACTTAGATATTTATGAACTACTTTATGTATCTTCAGATTCCTGAGACTATACATTTTCGTATATTATACATCTTTTATTAACTTACCGATTTGGGCTAACATCAACTCAAATTAAAGACATGAAATTTCGGGAAACTGACACCCGACGCAAACAACGCATTACCAACTTTCAGCGGGGTATTCGAAAACCCTGGATACTGGAGACTGGAGAGTGGACACATACACATGGACACATGGATTCACATACAGCACTGGGGACGAGCCTCGGTGTGTATGATGTCGCCATCCCGCGTCGCGTGCCAGCCAAAAGTCAGCAAAGGGTTAATGAGCAGCATGTGTTCACGAACGGGTGTCTGACGACCAATGTTCCCGCCCTTGAGTGGTTTCCGCCTGAAAACAGGTCACACAGTGCGCGGACCACGTGGCCATCTAGGCCAGACGTAGTTGAGCATCACTGCAGCTACATTTAAGTATTATCAGACGGGACAGGCGCCGGGGAGACTGGTTAGCCTATACGCCTAGATGGCCGCGTAGTCCGCGGGGGCTTACTGGAGTTTACGCAAAAACGCAATGACGAAAAAAAACGCAAAAACCGAGGGAGTAATCATTATTTTCATTGCTCTCTTTTCCTGTTCAACCAACGCACCAATCCCATGTAGACCGTGAGTTCTGCCGCGAAGACAAACAGCTGGGCGGCAGTAGCAACCTGTAGGCCTACATGTATTCGGCCTACAATAAGCCTAACTACACGTTATTTCCCCCAATTTTACCAAATGTCCCGAAATGCTAGAGATGAGAAAATTCTCAGCAAAGGGTGATTTTGCCACTTGAAACATCAACACGCTCTCTGTAAAATTCGGTCGGAACTTACCGAGGGACGTCACCATGGTCCCAGTGTCAACGTAGTGCCCGCGGATAGGCCTACATCAGTGCACGTCACGGCGTCATGGGGACCTGACGTTCATGATCCCACGTGCGTGTGTAAATACAGAATCGAAGTGGTTATAGACACGGAAAATCCGTGGCTGCAAGACCGGAATCGCTCTTCCGTACACGGATATCACAAGGATTAGTTCTAGAATCTGCCACCAGGGGCTAATGTATCAGAAGTATTTTCGCGGGCCACGAAATTCAATGATTGTTTACATCTTGTTTGTTTTGTCTTTCTTTGTCTGTTGTGGCATCCTCAAGGCCAACTAAACCTTTTTGATGCCGAGGGCAGGCCTATAGGATAAAAAAAATAAGACCCAGCCTACGGTAACAATGCTAACCCCCACTGACTGCCACCACCAGCTGCCTCGGTAGCTCAGTCAGCTAGGGCGTTTGCCTAGTAATCCAAAGGTCCCTGGTTCGAATCTCCGCTTGGACGAGACTTTTTTTCACCCTTTCTTGTCTCTCGTGTTTTCCTTTGAACTGAAAATAGGCCTACTCAAAGCCAGATATTCCTGAACTTTAGGGTCGGGGAAAAAAATTCGCCTCCAGGGCATGTCCTTGTCCATAGGCCTATAAAAACCCGCATAAAAAAGGGCAGCCAGGAATGCCTGGGGGTGGATTGGAGGTTTTGGGGTGGATTGGAGGTTTTGGGATGGATTTCTTCTATTTTGAGGTTTAGACCTACCGATCTTACCGGTAGATCTACATGTCTTACAAAACAAAAATTCACCACGTAGGCCAAGGCGGCCTCAGTAACGGAGATATAAGAAATGACCCTCAAATAGTGCGCTACAAACGTGAATCCCCGCATTTCAACGTGCAAAGTAGGGCCTACTGCGCCCATTTTAATGTAGGCCTGCTTGCGTGTCGAGGAACATGTGCGTCAGTCATCGTCGGTGTTCACTTTTGCGCCGGCGGGGGCGGATCCGTGTCTCCAAGGACGTTTCTCACCTTGGTGACACGGATCCGTGTCTACAAGAGCGATAATCAACCTGGAGGCACGGATCCGTGTCTATAACCCGGCCGTTCGGGACACGGATCATCCGTGTCTCCAAGCGCCATAATCGTATTGGAGACACGGATCCGTGTCTATAACCCCGGCCATACAGAATAGCATTCACACATGGAGACAGCCAGGTAGGCCCAAATTTTGATCTAGAAGCGCTGGTTTACACACTGATAGGTCTATGCTTTGTTATAACATCGCACCCAGAAAGGTGGCCCGTTAAAAATTGGTTAGGCCTACCATGGTCAAATCATCATATGACCGCATGCAACGCCGTGCACAGTTAGTACGCTCTGCTGGTGGCTTCTGGACCAAAATGGTTCAGCGGGCGTGGATCATATGCACAACATTATGACTATCGGCCTGACCGACATAGACATTTTTGCGATCAAACTTGGCTTGTCTAGCGTTCTATACCAAAAATAATGGTCATCAGAGCTGTCGAGGATGTGATGTGTGTGTTCATCATATCACATTTCGAGTTTGAAAATGCGAATCGAGAAAATACTGAAAAAGTATAAATAATGTTCACTCCCCATGCAACCTCGACATTTTCAATCCTATCCTGGCTGTGTAAATTCAGGTGGTGAGGTTTTTGCGTTTTGCGTTGCGTTTTTGCGTAAACTCCAGTAAGCAACCAAGCTCAAGGGCGGGAACATTGGTTGTCAGGCACCCGTTCGTGAACACGTGCTGCTGAATACCCTTTGCTGACTTCTGGCTGGCACGCGACGCCGGGATGGCGACAAAATACACACCGAGGCTCGTCCCCAGTGTTGTAGGGCTTACTGGATATAGCATAATCATAAAAAGCATAACATAATCGGGAGTACTCATTATTTCCACGCCCACCATGACAGTGGCGCGGATACCTAGTTTCTTGTCCTTCCGCTAGGTGATTGGTTGTCAGAGTGACGCCAGCACCTCTTGAGTCTCATGGCTGCGCCCATACTAGTAGTTTGCCGCTTCGATGATTGAAATCGAGACAGAAGCCGAGAGTTTTTTAATTCATATGTGACAAGAGATTCAGTGAAATGAAACATGCACATGCATCAGGTCGAAGTCTAAATCAGTTAGCACTTAGATCAGTTGATCGAATTTATGAACCAAGGTCTGCCTCATCTTGGCATACGCAGAAATTGAATCATGAGTCATGCGGCGGGGGGGGGGCTACAGTGTGTTCCATCATATTATTGCTTGACATAGCCGAATATGATGCCTCGGGGTTGAACTCAGCACTTCTATAAAGATATTTCCTTAACATTACCTACCTGATACAACAATGCAGTGAGCAAACACGACACCCATGTAGGCCTAACGATCGTCATCTTCGGGTTGGAACTTGGATGGCTTGCAACCACCGCGCTCTTTTGACGGAAATTCGTATTCATCTGGAATTCTATGCCAGATTTCCCTTGGCAGCACGTGACTTTGCACCCGCTGACAATGCAAGTTTGCACCATTTAGGCCTATCAGGGTTTGGGGGAATTTTATGCAATACGATGAGACACCCAGGACCAGCGATCAAACATGTCAAAACCAGCGTTCACTTCCGTGTTTACATTTTGAGTTTCCTATGAGTCGCTAAGCAACGTGGGGACCTGACTTTTTCATGACGCAAAATCCACAGTATGACGTCGCGACGGGTCGATCGATCGATGGCTCGCAGAGTCGCCGCGTAGCAAACTCACCGGTGGCCCTGCACCTGGAAACGAGGTTCCATGAAAATTTTGTTGAAATGAGTTAATGGCATATTTGAAATAAGTAGGTCGCAATGTACATTTTGTGAAGATCAAATCGATTTAGAAGCGACAGGTGTTGCAGAATACTCGTTCGAAGTTTGACTGTGTAATGCATTCTCCATTAAACTAAAACCCTTCTTTTGCTTTTTTTCTCGAAATCGCCTCTGATACTGAACACCAACTGCTATGGGGTCTTGCACAAGATGCGCTCCCTCTGCACGTGCCATCTGCACCTCACTCCCATATAAAAAAACATGATATCCAGGACACTTTTTGTACATCTCAACTGGGTATAACTTTGGGTACTAGGTTTAAGATTATGTTATGCTTTTTATGATTATGCTATATCCAGAGTTAACGGAACCAGGGTGGGGGTAGGGATCTTTAGAGGATTTGTTTCTGAATAGATGGTTGTTTTGTGCAACAATGAGTGATAAANAGAATACTCGTTCGAAGTTTGACTGTGTAATGCATTCTCCATTAAACTAAAACCCTTCTTTTGCTTTTTTCTCGAAATCGCCTCTGATACTGTACACCAACTGTTATGGGGACTTGCACAAGATGCGCTCCCTCTGCACGTGCCATCTGCACCTCGCTCCCGTGTAAAAAACCATGATATCCAGGACACTTTTTGTACATCTCAACTGGGTATAACTTTGGGTACTAGGTTTAAGATTATGTTATGCTTTTTATGATTATGCTATATCCAGTAAGCCTCCGTGTTGCACAGTCTGGTGGGCAGCAGTGCCTCAACTCAATCAACTGCTGCCTGGAACTGATGACTCGCACATACGACACGGGACAGTTTGTGCGTTTCGCCCCCAATCCTTAAATGCATAATATCATAGACAGTAGGCCTACATGCTTTCGCTGCTTTTAAGAGAGAACGTTGCTTTTTCTCTCTTAAAGTAGCGAAGCATACTTTTTCTTAACATCGCCAGAAGGCTACATGGTAAACGACTACAAAAGCCCCACCGGTTCAAAAATTCTGGATATAGCGGTACCCAACAAGCGCTACGTGGATTCTACGAATACCGGTGTCGTGCAATACTAGTCTGGTGGCAAACCAATGAACTATATCGGTATTGGGTATTCTTTCAGAATTTCTCAAATGGTAGGCCTACATGAAGTGGCCCATGCCCCTCACTATTGCAATATTTTGTCGACATTAATGTCACTACGTGAACCTTGACGCCACCAGGCTTGTTTTATTATTTTATCATGATTTTCAGGTTCCTTTACTGGGTGATGGCGACAGTACAAACAAGTATCCATGCAGATTGAAAATAAATCCATGCAGATCGAAATATTCATTCAGAACAAAAGTATATCTGTGCTGATCAGTTTTCACATCAGTTCGCCTAACAATTATGATACACACCGATCCGGTACAATTTAAACGCCTGTCTTACTCTTGTAAATTCAGTATCAGGTGACAAAGTTTCAGGCGAATTTTCGTGTCCCAAGGCCATGATTGCTGTGAAACGAACGCATACGTAATTAGCAAGCTTCGCTGATTTGCCGCTACGCGGCGGTTGGTTTCCTTGCGTCCAGTTATGAGTTTGAAGCGTTTTTTGGTAACCGGCGATGAAAATGTGACGTCATCATCTGGCCTACAAATTATTCTCATGGACGAAACTGCACGAAAACGAATTTAGCCCATTCCGCTCGCTGAATATGTGACGTTACTGATGGCGTCATAATCGCTTAGATTGGTTACCTGATCCCTCCGCTTGGGGCTGGCTGTATCAGTCTGATAATCAGCTGATAATCGCTTTTCGAAAACGAAGTTCATGATCAGTTAGTCCATTCTGCTCGGCTGTTTCACACATCATTGTCGTACATGTGAAGTTCAAAATACACAGGTCGCGAGGTGTACTTATATCGTGGTATGGCGAAGGCATTCCCATTTTCCAGGTAATCTGTGTGGATAATCGGTAAATAGCCCAGGCTACAGTGAAATAATATTTACTTATTATGCAATGTGTTGTTAATGTTGGGGCCCATCCGTGTTGCACAGTCTGGTGGGCAGCAATGCCTCAACTCAATCAACTGCTGCCTGGAACTGATGACTCGCCACACACGACACGGGACAGTTTGTGCGTTTCGCCCCCAATCCTTAAAGCGATGTACGCGGGCTCTGCAGTAACTGCACATCGATAGTTCCTCTATTTCCCGCACGGTGGCAGCACTATATTTTATGAATGAAATCAGTTTCAAGAATCCCGCTAGCTATGAATGAAATTGGGGAGCTATCGCGGGTCGCGATAGTTGAACGAGATTTCATTTTCAACCCTCGCAAGTACATCGCTTTAAATGCATAATATCATAGGCAGTACATGCTTTCGCTGCTTTTAAGAGAGAACGTTGCTTTTTCTCTCTTAAAGTAGCGAAAGCATACTTTTTCTTAACATCGCCAGAAGGCTACATGGTAAACCACTACAAAAGCCCCACCGGTTCAAAAATTCTGGATATAGCGGTACCCAACAAGCGCTACGTGGATTCTACGAATACGGTGTCGTGCAATACTAGTCTGGTGGCAAACCAATGAACTATCTCGGTATTGGGTATTCCTTCAGAATTTCTCAAATGGTAGGCCTACATGAAGTGGCCCATGCCCCTCACTATTGCAATATTTTTTCGACATTAATGTCACTACGTGAACCTTGACGCCACCAGGCTTGTTTTATTATTTTATCATGATTTTCAGGTTCCTTTACTGGGTGATGGCGGGTTCGACCCCTGGGATATACAGAGGTCAGATCACTGACACAGGCAGGGAGGCTGTCGTCACGGATCATGTACCTCACATCAGTGGTTTGGCGTTCGACAATAAAGGTAGGTGAAGATTGGTCCATGGACCTTCGCCGACCTCAGACAGGTCTCCTTAAACGATATTGTCGAAGACTTTCACGGTACGGCTTCCTGAGTATAGATCCAGCGAGTTGCATCATGGCCTACCATGTGTCTGTACTACGTCTACATTCTGAACGTCAGAGAACGATTTGTACCAGCATCGTAACTCTGACGTATATCGGACAGCGCCATATTGCTCCGGGAATTACTTTGATGAAGATCAGTTAAAACGTGGCTCGACAAGGCTGTTCAAATCTATCCATTTGAATGATCTAAGTCACCAATGCGTCAGTCACATTTCCACCGATTCTGCCAAGGATGTGTTTGCGACGCCCGAACGAACTAAAAATGGGGAAAAATGACGGGTTGCCGGCCGACGGCCCGAGGATATGTATACGGGTGTCTTGAGCTCGGTAGCGCGCCGCTTACACTACATGTACAGTCACATCTCCACCGTGCGGGCTAAAATGGGGGGGGGGGATGACGGGTTGCCGGCCGGTGGCCCGAGAATATCTACGGCTGTCCTGAGCTCGGTAGCGCGCCGCGTAGGCGATCGGAAGAAAATAACTCGGAGTTATTTTCTTGCGGCGAGTAGCGGCTGGCGCTTGGGATCCTTCATAATCCTTGACACGCCCGTCGGGGTCCCACCAGCCGCAGGTCAGCCTCCTCCCTACCAGGCACCGAGTAGATCGGACGATTTTCGGCCGTCATCAGGGGCCCTGGGGGGACCGCATAGAAACTCAGCTAGTGAACGGCCCGCTAGTCCCTAGCGGGACCTTGTCGCCCGATACCGTATCGGGGTAATTCTGGAGGCCGCACAGAACCGTCGATAGGACCCCGCTAGTGAAGTCTGCCAATAAGCTGTTGGAAGTTTGCGTATCGCGCTGCCGTCGTGGGCCCCACAAGCATTTCCATTGTTCCCCCTCTCGGAATTTCGTAATAGTTTGCCCACTTGTCAAGGACATGCCGTAACCTCGCTCATTTTACTCTCGCCGACAGTGCCGGCGGATTTCTATGCGCCCTCTACTGCTAGCGGGCCGCTAGCTGTCGATATTTTCTGATGAATTCATCATCAGTAAAATCCTCGTACAGGTTAATTTTGGACGAAAATTTCTACCGTGAGGTAAATCTTCACGAAAACCAAAAAATGCATCTGCCTCTACCTGCCACAGGTCGACGAATGGTCCTCTACAATTAACAAGCGGACTCACTGGAGGTGCTCTTAGTTCCTCCAGCGATTTGGCCTGGCGACAGCGTCGCCCACAGCCTGGCGATTTTCTTTGCGGCCTCCATATCGGTACTGCTAGCGGGCCGCCAGCTGTCGGGGTTTCTATGCGCTCAATATCAACAAGTGGCCGCATAGAATCTCCGCTAAGGCTCCGTTCACTATCGACTGACCCCGCTAGTCCCTAGCGGAGTTTCTATGCGGTCCCCCCAGATATCTTTCGGACACTGGTCGAAGTCCGACAGATGCGCCCATATGGGTGCGCGACCGAGTCCCCTCCGATGTCGATCGGAGGCCGATCGACATGTATTTTTCAAAATCGCCCGATTGCCGGAGGAACAGCGGGCCGATACCCGATGGGACATAAGCCCCAGTCACATATCCACTCCGGGGCCCGTACGGCGAGTAAAACAGATATTTTGGCCAATTTCTACGGTGCCCAGCTTGATCCAGTCTGATTTCCACTTATCTATTGAGGCGATTTCGGCATAATTCACCTTTAAGCCTAGGTCACAAATCCACCGGGCCCCGTACGATTTTTCCCACCCAGCTGCTTGCAGTGGTGTTTAGAGACTGAAACAGGGATCTAAGATGAATTATTCCGAAATCGCCTTAATGGACAAGTGGAAATTAGACTGGATCAAACTGGGCACCGTAGAAATTGGCCAAAATGTCTGTTTTTACTCGCCGTACGGGCTCCGGAGTGGATATGTGACTGGGGCTTTAGATCCGTGTTTCAGTCTCTAAAATTCACGGCAAGCCGCTGGGTGGGGAAAATCGTAAGGGGCCCGGTGGATTTGTGACCTAGGCTATAGGTGGGGGACTATACGGTATCGGCCAACCATTTTCAACTCGTCGGAACAAAATCCGACAGACACCAGCCGACATCAGCCGATTACTGGCCAGTGTCCCACGGGGTGCCCGTCGAAAACCATCCTATCCAAGGATATGTGAAAGATATGTGGGAATATCCGTCCCAGGCGGCAACGTCGCAAAACTATGCCGATGTCAAGATATCCTCCGGCGGCTGCTTCATTTGTGACTCATTCATAGCCTAGGTCACAAATGCACCGGGCCCCGTACGATTTTCCCCACCCAGCGGCTTGCTAATTATGCCGAAATCGCCTCAATGGATAAGCGGAAATTAGACGAGATCAAACTGGGCACTGTAGAAATTGGCCAAAATGTCTGTTTTACTCGCCGTACGGGCCCCGGAGTGGATATGTGACGGGGGCTTTGTGACGGTGGATTTGTGACCTAGGCTTATGTCTGGCATTGCGTCACTGCTTCTCGCCACCCGATTGCGTTCTCGGAAGGGGTGAACGTGGAAAGGGGCGATTTGTTGTTTGAACATGTAATGGCATACGAACGCGAATTAATTTGGGTCGCGTGGGTGTCGTTTGTGGATAAAACCATGAAGTACTTCAATTCCATTTGGCATTACTGGAAAACCACTGTGACCTATATGTACGATCCTCCGCTGAAATAGTCCGGGCGTGCCGGTGGCAGAGTCAGTAAGGTGAAACCGTCTGACCTCAGCGTCAGAGATTGTACCAATATAAACTGCCATTGTTCGAGACACACGTACAATGCATGCCCAATTACTTAAACAATAGACGACGTTCGCATTCCTGGTTAATTCACTTCTTAACCAGGGATACGCAAATTTTTCACGGGAACGACGATGACGTCATTCCCATTCACGTTTGTCGTTCGCCTTCAAGATCTTAAGAGCCAATTTTTAGCTCACCCGTGAGCTTTTGTCGTGCTGCAGCGTCCGTCGTCCGTCGTCGTCGTCCGTCATCGTTGACCGTTAGCAGGGCACGTTTCGTAACCGCTGGAGCTATTGATCTGAAACTTGGTACATATATACCCCTAGGTCAGATGACCTATGACACCAAGTTTCGGTCCGATTCGATTCTTGGCTTGGACTCCAGGGGGGACCGCATAGAAACTCCGCTAGGGACTAGCGGGGTCGGTCGATAGTGAACGGAGCCTTAGCGGAGGTTCTATGCGGCCACTTGTTGATATTGAGCGCATAGAAACCCCGACAGCTGGCGGCCCGCTAGCAGTACCGATATGGAGGACGCAAAGAAATTCGCCAGGCTGTCGGCGACGCTGTCGCCAGGCCAAATCACTGGAGGAACTAAGAGCACCTCCAGTGAGTCCGCTTGTAATTGTAGAGGACCATTCGTCGACCTGTGGCACGAAGAGGCAGATGCATTTTTTGGTTTTCGTGAAGATTTACCTCACGGTAGAAATTTTCGTCCAAAATTAACCTGTACGAGGATTTTACTGATGATGAATTCATCAGAAAATATCGACAGCTAGCGGCCCGCTAGCAGTAGAGGGCGCATAGAAATCCGCCGGCACTGTCAGCGAGAGTAAAATGAGCGAGGTCACCGCATGTCCTTGCCAAGTGGGCAAACTATTACGAAATTCCGAGAGGGGGAACAATGGAAATGCCTGTGGGGCCCACGACGGCAGCGCGATACGCAAACTTCCAACAGCTTATCGGCGGACTTCACTAGCGGGGTCCTATTGACGCCAAAAGGGTGAATGTCGTCCTGGGTACCCCTAAAGGGTACCCAGGTCCAACCTGGGTATCCCTAAATGGCACCCAGGTACGTACTGGGTACCCTTTAGGAACCTAAAGGATACCCAGTTTGACGAGCATGACGAGCTGAACGGTAAAAATACCATCAACCTGGATTCCAGGTATCTCACCAGGCGGGAATTTCAAACTGGGTATCCTTTAGGTTCCTAAAGGGTACCCAGTACGTACCTGGGTGCCATTTAGGGATACCCAGGTTGGACCTGGGTACCCTTTAGNCCGCGTCGCATCCACTCTGATGATGTTAAGGCACATGGCAAGATGGCAGAGACTCTACATCTGATGTCTGAAAACAGCCATTCTGTCTTGCTGATCCGTCCATATCAAATGGTCAGGGAAAATTCACACTACCGAATGTGGCCATTTGGTATGGAGCGATATCAGCTTCAGATGTGGTGTGTCACTTGCTTTGCATCTCAAAGGGTAAAAAGTACTAGTAACTGGGTATATTTGTTTCTAAGCCTGTTAAAGTACTCTGCATAAGATCAAAAATAGATAAGATATATGTAAGTAGGCCTACCTGAGATCTAGCATATGGACGGGGCAAATGCCCCCTCCAGGCAAATTGTGCAAAAACACAATTTTTTTCAGCAAAATCAACGGATCATTATTGTTCATGTCTCAGCTCAGAGTGCAGGAACTTGACCTCAAATTGCATTTTAGAGGTTCTAATTTTCAAATTTTTTTATGGGGGAGGTCCCCCAGACCCCCCTCCCCGCAAAACCGGCCCCCTTGGCGCCGGAAGGTGAAGGCCATGTCCGTTAAACTCATCTGCTTAAAATGCCCCTCCCCCACGAAAAAAAGCTAGCTACGGCCCTATAGTATGGAAACGTCTGAACATATTCGCATTATGACCTTCAAATTGTCCTAAAACGTCCTAAATTTGAGCCCAATTATTGCTAAAAATCCCTAAATTTAAAAAAGAAAAATCCTAATTTTCTCCCTAAAATGTGCCAGTTGGCTGTTTGCATGCCTGCATATCTTGCATAAACATGTATTAGAGGGGTACCTTCAAAAATACATGTACCGAGTTTCGGCCCGATTGGACATCCAATATGGCCACCAGGTGGCGTGACCTGAAAATCATAGAAGTGCTATAACTCAGGAATGGTTTGACCCAGAGTGCTCAAACTTGATATTTACCTCCCTCTAGGTGACCTTTACAAGCACTTCAAATTTCGGCCTGATTAAAGTTCCAAATGGCCGCCAGGTGGCGTAACCCGAAAATCATCCAATGTGCTATAACTCAGGAACGACTTGACCCAGAGCGCTCAAATGTGCTATGCGGTTCCCTCTAGATGACCTTTATGTGCATGTGAAGTTTTAGCCCGATTGGACATCCAATATGGCCACCAGGTGGCGTATCCTTAAAATCATCGAAGTGCTAAAACTCAGGAATGGTTTGACCCAGAGTGCTCAAACTTGATATTTACCTTCCTCTAGGTGACCTTTACAAGCACGTCAAATTTCGGCCTGATTAAAGTTCCAATATGGCCGCAAGGTGGCGTAACCCGAAAATCATACAATGTGCTATAACTCAGGAACGACTTGACCCAGAGCGCTCAAATGTGCTATGTGGTTCCCTCTAGATGACATTTATGTGCATGTGAAGTTTTAGCCCGATTGGACATCCAATATGGCCGCCAGGTGGCGTAACCTGAAAATCATCGAAGTGCTATAACTCAGGAATGGTTTGACCCAGAGTGCTCAAACTTGATATTTACCTCCCTCTAGGTGACCTTTACAAGCACGTCAAATTTCGGCCTCCAGGTGGCATAACCCAACAGTCATTGAAGTCCTGCAACTTGGGAATGACTTGAGCCTGATTGCTCATAACTGACATGTACCTCTCTCTGTCATTACACTATGTTTGTCCAAACGGGTGAGCACATGGTCCATGGACCATTTCATTATAAGATTCAGGCGGTGGGTGCTATATGACCCCCTCAGATGTGCCTGAATTTTTTTGCAGGAAGGCCTATAGGTAGATGGAAAAAATCCAAATTTTCAGGTTCTGCAACCAAACGGTTTTCATTCCAGTGCCTCTGGAAGGGTCCATTCTTTGAGGGTCAAAATTGCACTTTAAAAAAAATTAGCTTTTGAAATTGAAATATCTCAATGCGCCCACAACAGCCCGATTGAGCCTGACTGAGTAAACAAAAGAGTCAATACTGATGAGTCAGGAGACAGTGACACCTACAGGCGATTTACGTAACTAAACTGTAAACAGCAGCAGCTAATACATTGGGCAGAATAGTACATACATGAACAATGCTAATGGTCAGAAAAGGGTTAATTCAGCTGAAACCCACTGCAATCTTTATAGGATCGTTAGTAGACATACAGGGCTATATGATAAAAAAGAATTTATTCAAATCTGATGAGGGCACATCCAGTAATGCACCCCTAAAAAACACCAAAAACAACATTTTGACCAACTTTAGCGCCATCTATACTGTTGCGTCCTCATCATCCCATATTAATATCTAGTGTTATAGTGTTGGGCTTGCTAGTGGAATTGTATCATGCATAAATGAGTGCGGGATGTTGAGGGCGCAGTCCACAAATGCCTCATATGTGAGTGTCACATTTACAAAAAGTAGCGTTTTGCAGCGCCCCCTACAGGTGGCGCCCTCATCAGCCCACCGAAATTTTAGAATTTTCCGGAGCCCCTTCCACCGTAGATTGACATCTATCAAAATGAAGGCGAGCTGTTGTGGGCACATTGAGATATTTCAATTTCAAAAGCTAACTTTTTAGCTCACTCGTTAGCTTTTATCGTCCTGCGGCGTCCGTCGTCCATCGTTGTCCGTTAGCAAGGCACGTTTCGTAACCGCTGGAGCTATTGATCTGAAACTTGGTACATATATACCCCTGGGTTAGACGACCTATGACACCAAGTTTCGGTCCGATTCGATTCTTGGCTTGGCCTCCAGGTTGCCAAAACCAAAAACACAAAAAGTGCAATAACTCCTGAACTAATGACTGGATCGTCTCCAAATTTTTACCATATGTGTATGTAATTAGGATACATAACATATATAACGGGTTTTTGATTTGACCTACTTTTCAAGGTCACAGAGGTCAAAGTTCGACAAAAGTGACGAACCTGCCACAGGTCTCCATTATTTCACAGAGCGTCTTCATATCTTGCATAAACATGTATTAGAGGGGCACCTTCAAAACTACCGAGTTTCGGTCCGATCGGACATCCAATATGGCCGCCAGGTGGCGTAACCTGAAAATTGACGAAGTGCTATGACTCAGGAACGGCTTGACCCCGAGTGCTCAAACTTGATATTTACCTCTCTCTAGGTGACCTTTACAAGCACGTCAAATTTCGGCCTGATTAAACTTCCAATATGGCCGCCAGGTGACGTAACCTGAAAATCATCCAAGTGCTGTAAATCATCAGGAACGACTTGACCCAGTGCAATCAAATGTGCTATGTGGCTCCCTCTAGATGACCTTTATTTGCATGTGAAGTTTTGGACCGATCGGACATCCAATATGGCCGCCAGGTGGCATAACCCAACGATCATTGAAGTCCTGCATCTTGGGAATGACTTGACCCAGATTGCTCATAACTGACATGTACCTCTCTCTGTCATTTATACACTGTTATGTCCAAACGAGTGAGCGCATGGTCCATGGACCATTTCATTTAAAAGTGCAATTTTTACCCTCAAAGAATGGGCCCTTCCAGAGGCCCTGGAATGAAAACGGTTCGGTTCCAGGACCTGAAAATTTGGATTTTTTCTATCTACCTATAGGCCTTCCAGCAAAAACAAATTCAGGCACATCTGAGGGGGTCATAAAGCACCCCCTAATAGAAAACTGCCTGAATCTTATAAAAATTGGCTCTTAACCTCTCTAATGTCCATACGTCCCATTAATCTTTCCAGCCAACCAACTCTACTGGAGTGAGAGTTCCTTGGGCAGGCTGGAGGTATCTATTCCAGACGGGACAGGTCGTCAAGTGCTCCTGGAAAACCACGTGTTTCATCCTACTGGATTGGTGGTTGGTGAAGATGGAGTTTATTTTATTGATAAAAATTCCAGGTAACTCCAGCTATCCACTACTCTTCATTCCGCATCTAATTGGCGCGAGGTTTTCAGCCGATATCTCCGCAACGGCTGGGTCAAATTTGACATACCGTACATCAGTCGACTTCTTTCTTGTCGGTATCTTTCTGTTATCTTCATTTTTCGCGTAAGGCTTAATTGTGCTAACTCATGTATATTTCGTTTTTTCATTTATTAATTACCTGCCTGTTTACAAAATTGATGTATCACCAATGAAGGGCCAGTAATGCTTTCGCTTCGGCCCTTCAACCATGTTACTGAACTATGTTGCCTGCGGGGGAATCCAACTTACCTCGACGCGAGTCCATGTCATAAAAATTTTCTAAGTTCTAATAATAACGTAATATAGAGGGGTAGCATAATGGTACATGGAACAGCTTGTATTATACCTAAGCTGTTCCATCTACCATTATGCTACCCCTACTATATTACGATATTTTTAGAACTTACAAAATTTTTATGACCTGGACTCGCGGCGAGGTAAGTTGGATTCTCCCGTATATCGGGTGGCACCCAAGAAAATCGACTAAATTCAAATTCCAATAACGTCACAAGTTTGGTAGGCTCTTCAATGAAATTTTGTACACTTTAATTGATGGTTATTACCTATAATTCCTGCAAATTTCATTCGTTTACGCAGCCCGGTTTTGCTACAATGAAAAAAATTACAACGCATGTCTAAAAATGACGTGCCGAAAAAATCTTCCAAACTTGTGCAAAAAAAACGGGCACATCTTCAACCGCCCAAAACTTCGACAATGTTGCAGTGGGCCAGTGACAATGTTGCAGTGGGCCAGTGCTTTATATCGTAAGGTTCATAGGTTCATAAGCTCCCTTAACTTTAAGGGTACGCGAATCCTTTGTCAGGCTGATAGTGAACAATAGGTTGTCCGCAAAAGGACAATAGCTTGAAAATAATGGTCACTGCGTGAACCAATAAGGCATTCACCAATTATGCAGGAAATTTAATTGGCCTTCTTCGCGCCTTCGAGTCATCGCGCCATCGAGTCATCGGCCCGTATTCTAGAAAGGTCGACCTTAAGTCTATTGTAAAACCATCGAGAACAATAGATTTAAGGTGGACCTTAATGTTAAGGAACGTTCTAGAATACGGCCCATCGAGTCAAGTACAACAAGCCGAAGCAATCAGCTCGATAGGCCTATTGACGGCACCTCGCTCGCTGTTTTATCGGCTTCATTCGTCATTATTTCGGGTCTCTGACTCTGGCTGTGTTTGTAGCGTATGACAATAAAAATTGCTTATATTTCAAAAATTTAATAGTTCAGTATGTCTTTAGTTTGATTGGCGCCATCAACGACCGAGGGATAGGGAATTCTTATTGTAATGAGCTGAAGTCCACACTCAATCAGGCCGTCATGACCGTGGGAGATCGCGTTGCCATGGTCAGATGGTTGCTAAGCAGGCTGAATGTTTCTTCGTCTCACTACACAGATTTGGTGGAGTCAGTTGAGTTTCATGGTAAAAGAGAACAGACCAGTTCTGTCCCAGCCGTGGCTTATCCTTCCTCAAGGAAGTTAATGTTGAATTGTCAGAGACTGACTGTCAACAATTACATGTTCCATTGAGTGGTAAACTACTAATGGATGGTATGGTAGATGGGTATCACCAGATCAATTAAACCTGCGCTTGCTCACCTCATCCACCGTTCAGTGACGTCATGGAAAGTTCCTATGTATTAACCCATTACTACCCAATGGCTGTCAAAAGATTTCTATCTCGATTCACCAAGAATTGCAGGCCTATTATCTGATATTAACCCCTCCTCACCCAGTAGGTCTAATACAATATCTATCTCGATTCATTTGATATATTAACCCCTTCCCACCAAATGGGTCCGATACAAAACAACATTTATCTACATTGTATTTCGAAGTGATCTCAACCCCTTCCCACCCAATGGGTGTAATACAACATCTATCTCGATTCGCAAAGAGATATCAGACCACTTGGGTAGGAAGGGGTTAATAAGATATTGTTTTCATTCATGAAGTGCTGTTAACCCCTTTCCACTGATTCCACGAGGAATTGCTTGCTAACCAACAGTGCACTATTCGTACTTGTACATGTACATGTATCTTGTTTCCCCTGTTTCAACCTCCTGAGTTGGCAGGTCATAGTCAGCTGAGCGCAAGGCCCATGGGCCTCTTGTTCATTCTTATAATCTGGTTTAACCTCTTAACTAATCACCCTGTGAAAATGGGTTCTGTCACTTTATTATAAATAATCCAAAATTTATTTGGTACAATTCAACCTTAAGTATACAGCCCCTTTTGCGAAGTACGAAATACGAACACGAACTAGATTTTCGTGTTCGGTTTTCGTAGTTCGTAAGGGTGCGAAACAACTATCTCTGGACCGAAACTTGGTGCCGCTAGTTTTACACTCTGGCCTGTAGGGGGCGCTTTGTGAAAACCTTCTTTTGGCCATATCTCCTGAACGCTGCTACCTAGAATCATGAAATTTTTATGGTGGGTTTCTCTGATGAGACAACATCACATAAATCCCGGGTTTTCGATTTGACGCACTTTTCAAGGTCACAGAGGTCAAAGTTCGAAATTCACTGTTTGGTGGCACATTTCGTGGCTATTTGACATAGACTGTTTTGATTTGATGTGAAGATATATCTAGCCACCCTCTACAAGTGCACCAAATTTTGACCCTATCGGACTTCAAATATGGCTGCCAGGAAGCCATCTTGAAAAAAACGACTTTGACGCGTATCTCATAAATAGCAGTAGGTGGGATGTTATAACCTTGCCAAAGCATGTATCCAGGTAACCTTTAAATGTATGGCTAATTTCGGTTAGATTGGACGTCAAATATGGCCGCCAGACAGCCATCTTGTAAAATGTACTTCGAGCCATGCCTCATACTGCTTTATCTTATCTGCACTAATCTTTAACCATTCACCAGGATAGTCACACTTCCTTACTTTGTCACAGAGGTGAGCACAATGTCCCTGAGGATTTCATGTCATATATAGCTGATAACCATATGATAACCATATGATGCAAGCATAAAATATCACTGGCCTACTGTGACAGTTGTCAAAGTTATGGCCGGTAAAGGATGTTCCAATTATTGAAATTCGGAAGTCTGAAATTCATTTTTCCCGGCACATCATTTTTTGACAAACGTTCTAAATTGTTTCCCTGTGACAAAATCAGTGCATGTAGGCTGATATTGTAATGATAGATGACGATCATTTTGTCAGGTGAACAAAATTTCAGTGAAGTGCCCTGAAAACTAATGAAGTTACTGGAATTTGAATTTTGTCCAGTTTTTTTTGGCCACCCGATATATTTTTCACGTTAACGGATCCCTTTCTCAAAACCCAATTCGCCACTATGTTCAGTGAAGTTTACAAGCGCGATGCATTGCGTCATTTCAAAATAGCTGACGTTTCGGCCGTAGACACGAACTGTGATTGGTGAAGGAACTTTTTACGTCACATTTTTAGGGAAAATGGCCGCGATGACGCCTGTGTATAGCGGCAAAAGAGACAAATCGATTGATGTCTGGTATGTCAAATTAGACCCAACCTTGACGTTGCGGAGATATCGGCCATAAACCTGGCGCCAATCGGATGTGGAATAAAGAGAGGCCCATCATGAATCGGCCAGTATTACCGTCTATCAACAAGAAGATCATAATCAAGTCCGACACACTTTCTTGCTGTTTTGGTCCTTTCTCGGTTGATCTTTCCTGTATTTTCCACCAGGCACTTGTACCGATTTCGGACGAGGTCGACCACAGCTTTAGGCAAGGAGAGGCTCTTCTTAAAGTTGCTACGTTCTGGGGCAAGGAAAGAAGCGGCACAGGAGAACACCACAAAGGCGTCCGATACGGAATCCCTATTGCAAGTGGAAGGGTCGGGTTCAGTCAAGCTGGATCCTGGCCTCCCAGAAGGACCAAGTTCGAGGGAAGATGAATCAATTAGTCAGCCACAAGAGGAGAAGAATGATGCTGTAAAGAAAGACCTTCTGACAGGGGAAGGTACCCCTGGACTGGTTCCTGATAGGAAAAAACCTGACCCAGTGTTTTCACAAGAAGAGGGTATGTCACACGTACGAGAGTCTCCCGAGGGTGTAGTTCCAAACCTTCCTAGTAAGATGGCGCCACAAACCAGTGGTCCACCCGTGGAAATGATCAAGATCGCGAGATCCGATCAGCAGAAATTGACGAATATGTGGCCATCAATTGTGAGGAGAGGTAAGCTCTTGTTGAAAAAAGCATTTAAGTTCTTGATATCCCGTATTTGTTCGCCACCCTCCCCTACACACCTTGAATATCTCGCTCTTTCTTGCAGAACCCGGGCAATGTGAGGTTGTGAATGGACAGTGTTCTCATTTCTGCTTTCCTCATTCGACAAAGGGACACATCTGCGCATGTCCGGACGGGATGACGATGAGGAAGGGTGAAAAGGAATGCACTTACAAAGGTAATGAGTGATGGTCTATGTGGTCAAAGANCTCAGTTTGGGGATAAATGGAAAACTAACCTAAGTTTGTCATTCTGACGAAGAAAAGGTTTTCAGTGTACACACCTTGAATATCTCGCTCTTTCTTGCAGAACCCGGGCAATGTGAGGTTGTGAATGGACAGTGTTCTCATTTCTGCTTTCCTCATTCCACAAAGGGAAACATCTGCGCATGTCCGGACGGAATGACGATGAGGAAGGGTGAAAAGGAATGCATTTACAAAGGTAATGAGTGATGGTCTATGTGGTCAAAGAATGTATGGTAGTGACTGCGCTCAACGTTGCTTAAAGATAATGTATCATTGTTTATTTACATTTTGTTTGTTTGTGTCCAGTCTTTCTTTGTCTTATGAGTTACTAGCAAAGTACGCGTCCTACGGACGGGTAGAGGTGTCACCTTAGGGAGTAAGGATGCCGCCATGAAGTAGATGCCAAAGACATACTGTAGGAATTTTATGACTATTATGGCTTTTAGTATATGTAGTTTTTCAGCGGAAAACAATCACAGTATGGACCACACAAATGACCGGTGAACGGCCCCCGGACGGGTAGGGGTGGTCCCGATTATAGGACGATTTTCCCCCAGACATTTGCCCCTCGATTTTGCCCCCCGGACATTTACCCTCATATATTGCCCCCCCCCCCCACCCGGCNCTGGGGCTAGATGTCCTAGTGGGGCTGAAGTCCTATGGGGTAAATGTCCGGGGGGGGGGGTAGATGTCTGGGCCTATTGGGGCTTCAATGTGTAAACACGCATGTAGGCCTTTATTGAGCATATTCAGAAAATTGGATGAAAAATTTGATCGTGTACAGCGGGCATAAGTAACTTTACAGCCTGGATTTCGATGTGGAATTTGTCTGAATATGGTTTAGCCAACAACAAAAAAAGCTTCAGACCAGTAACCACGGTCCGTTTCTGATTACGTCTATTAAATCGATGTCTTTGAAATACATACGTGGAGTTCGCATTGGTTTTAAGTGCGAGATTTATTCAAATTAATTTAGTGATCTTTGGACACATTTTTTTCTCATCTGCCATTTCGTTTTGGGGTACCGGTATTCCTTAATATTCCTTGTTTTCTAGGATTCGTTGAAATCTACAGCTCTGGAAAAAATTATTAGACCACCTCTGTTATTGCCACTTGTTTTGCATTAAATACAATGTAGGCCCCACAAAAAGTCTTATTCACCCTTTTCACACCGAAATGTGTAGTGTACACAAAACCAGCCATGGGCGCAGCCATCTTTGATGCAATACGTCATTATGTCCATAAGTAGCCAGGACTCTGTATAAGAATGCGAAAAAATTGTCAAATATTTCCTGAAATCTCTCCTAGTGCTCGTGGTAGTGTTATGGACATCCAGACGTGCCACAAATGGCGTTGTCTTCGAAGGGATAAAACAAGCATTTTTCTATCAGGCCCACAAACGTTGTTTGATAAAGAAGCTTTTAAACCAGCCGACATGATACATTTTTAGCGGCCTGGTCCCAATACGGAGGTTTTTATTTCAATCAGGCATTACTTCTAGTATCCGCGCGACAGCAACTTCAACTTTATTGTGAGCATAGAGCTATTCTTAGTAACTATGCAATGATGCCATTGCCATGTGTATTCATTGGGCCGATTTAATAAACGTTTGCTAAGTTAACCATTGGTTCCATTTAACCGTCGGTTAACAAACCACTGGTTAACCGATGTCCATATTTCGATTTTATAAACACTTGTTTGTAAGACGATGGTTAGGGAGCCATTGGCTAACCGATGGTTCAGTCTGGTCATTGATCAGTTCGGCTTGACGCGAATGAAATAATAAGTTGCAAAAATCGCAAAGTCTGCACAACCCGTTACATTGGTGTTAGTGGCGAACCACGAGTGTCATTACGTAATAAGTCGTCGTCAATTTCAGTGACAATCTCAATAACAGTGTCCTTTCTAAAACGGAATCTCAGTAAAATGTCCGCCTCATCATACTCTACGAGAGGGTTACTCCTATCCCGAATCTATCGGATACGCCGAGATCAAAACCGCGCCCTCTCTGCAGGTCACGCAGTCGGTTGGAGCTTGTGCAGTGGCTCATTATGACGTCAGTTTTGAGCGGCGACCATGCTGACGTCGACGACAAAGTGCGCCACGTGTAGATCGCGTCATGGTTGAAGACGCACACCCTCCACTTGCGCTGACGACAAAGTGCGCCACGTGGGTCACCGTCGTCATTTAACGTCATTTTGACCGTCAAGATGGCGGATTTTTCTGTGATGACGTCATCTGCACAAGTTCTTTCACTCGTCAACCTTCAGGCAGCAAATGAAGCTGAATAGGCTCCGGCAGAACTAAGAACAGGCAGCGCTCCACCAGCAAACCATTGGCTAACCCTGCCTCCGAACAGGGTTAACTAATCTTTTGTCAACCTCAAATGTTGAACAACGGTTAGCCAACGGCTTTGTTGAACGCCGTTTGATGAAATCGACCGATGTCTAACAAACCATCGGTTAAGAAAGCCACTGGCTGACTACTGTTTATAAAATTCACCATTCCTAAACCACTGGTTAACCATTGACTAAGCATAACCAATGGTTAACTATCGTTTATTAAATCGGCCCATTGCCTACCAAAAAAGCTGTCGGTTTTCTTGTGAACTCGGCGATGACAAAATTGCGCTGGCTAGCCCACATCAATCATTATTCATAGGCTCAATCCGGCGTATTGTGAACGAGTGACACAAGGCCTTTGCGCCTTTTCAGTCATCCAACTTTCGTCCACTGACAACGCCGTACCTCACTGCTAATAATCATTTGCGCCAACCAGCGGATTGGGGTGGATCCTAAATCAACCGTCATGAGCAACACAATGCGCGAGGTGGGATTGGACATGAGAAATTGATTCTACCTTTGACTGCCGGCCCTTCGCCGACCAGCTAATGGGCATGCGCAAGATCTACTGGGCATGCGCAAGATCTACTGAGCATGCGCAGCTTAGTACACATGCCTATAACGCAAAACATTTCGGTGTGCTTTTGTGCCACATTTTATTACAGTGTACTTATTACCTTGTAAAAACAGGACTTCAATCATAATTATAAGCACTAGCTGATACCCGTGCTACGCACGGGGTATGTGTACGGGCATTCCCAAGGTCGGATTCGGAGGATACACCCCCTAATTTTGTTTAGAAAGATATCAGGACATTTGCCCTGCGGACATTTACCCCCTAGGACATCTGCCACCTGGACATGCCCCTGGCCCCCGGACATTTACCCCCGTAGGACTTCTGCTCCCCTAGGACATCTGGCCCCGGACATCTACCTGGACATTTACCCCTGTAGGACATCTACCCCATAGGACTTCT
>NMRB01002290.1:29798-64539 GCA_002633025.1 Notospermus geniculatus
AAAACTTGGTTTTTATGATAGAAACTTAGTTTCTGTTGATAAAGGATAGGTTATTGTGATAAAGTACAGGTTATTTTGACAAAAACTTAGTTTTTGGAATTGAAATGTGTCCTTTATTCGACAAAGACATGGTTTTGATGACAGAAACTTAGTAAATACACAGTTTCTTGCAAGCCGTTTGTCCAATATGTGTAGAAACTTGGTTTTTAGCCATGAAAACAGACTTGTTACGATAGAAACTTAGTTTTTATCCCAGAAACTTAGTTTCTGTCCACAAAGACATGTTTATTGATAAAAACTTAGTTTCTGACGATAAAGGAGAGGTTTCTCAAAACTGTGTATATACCCAGTTATAACTGTGTATTTACACAGTTTGCACATTAACTGTGTCTTTGTCTGCAGAAACTTAGTTTCTGGACAAAATCTTGGTTATCAGACGAAAAATCTATGATTTTGCCCGTAACTGCTTCTTTGGTGGCAAAATCTTAGTTTCTGAGCAAAAACTATGTTTTTGGCCCATAAACTTGGTTTTTAGCCTCAAAGTAAAGGATTTTCCAGAAACTTAGTTTTTGGATCCAAAGCGCCAGTTACTGTCCAAAAACTTAGTTTTTGGGACAAAAATTTACTTTTTAGCTCAAAAACTAAGTTTTTAGAAGCAGAAACTTAGTTTCTGGACTTATTGGACAATCGGCTTGCCATATACTCGGCCTGACAGAGTCCCCTGATCAGGGTTTTTTCGATCGACAGGAGTCTCCCATTCCTGGCTCCTCTTCAACCACTCAGTGGTTGAAAAGGAGCAAAGTAAAAACCCAAGGTGGGATCTTGGGTTTTATCATCAGAATATCACCAAATCATATCAACCAAATCGACCACCAACTCGCAAAGGTCCATTTGGACCAGGACGCGATTCATTGATATTGATATTGATATCAGGATGCCAAAAAATATACAGCCAATATTCATCCAATATCCTACCAATATTGCCACAGTTGCCAATATTGGGCCAATCTTTTACCAATGAGCAAGTACGTAATTGGGCCAACATTGGCTGGTCATTTCCAACATTGAACCAATATTGGCTTCCAAGATAGGCCCAATATTTTTGCCAATATTAACCAATATTGAACCAATATTGGCCCAATATATTTTGCTGGCTGGGGCCGTGTTCCAGAAACCCGTGTTTTTCAGACACGGGTTTCTTGAAGCCCGGCAATTCATAGGTGTGACCGCAAAAAACCCGGGGATTTTATGTAGTGTAACCACGGCTTATGTAAACCAACGTTTTTCAGTGAGGCAATTTTTCTGTCTGGTTCTTATTGTTCGGAACACACTGGGAGACAGACGCAGTGTTTCTCTGTGTGTCGCTCATTGTCAAGTCGCCGCTTATTCCGTCAATCTGTTGTATTGTCACACTGGCTCACGGGCCTCACTGAAAAACGTTACACCTGTGTAGTAGAATCTAATGTCCCCCGATATGTGATGTCCCCCAACAATACATTTACGGATTAAGCGGCACCATTGAATTGGATTCTAGAGAGACCAAGACCCTTAATCCGGTGACAAACAATGCAGGGGGGACATCAGGCGGGTGGGGACATTAGATTTTATCACAACTCTCTAACAGGTCTAGCGTCCAATGGAAATACCTAGTATGTCACATTTTGTTGTTTTCGAGAAAAATGGGTTTATTTGGAATGACAACTTGGAAGAGTTTTGTTGTGGAAAACACTCCTAATTAAAAATATGTCATACAACAGGATTAAATGCAATTTGCTATGTTTTACCTCTGATTTCATGCTGAATTTGCAAAGGTAAAAACGTAGTAAGTCACAATTCTGATGACTTAGACGTAAAAACCGAGTAATTGCACCACTGTGTTTCCGAGGCTTTGGCGAACATTTTTGCAAACAAAAACTGTTTACTATGATGAAACAATACCTAGTAAGTACGAATTTGGCCTTAACTCACTTTTTCCAAAAAATGTGACTTACTAGGTATCTCCATTGGACGCTAGAGGTGTGTCGGAGATTCGGATGATGTCTGTACGGTAAAATATCAACTTTCTTCTTCATTCTTCACGGCACATTTGTATGTCATTTTCTCTCCAGCTGCTTTCGACCCAGAGAAGACTTACCTCTTATTCGTGCAGACGTCACGTGGTGCATCAGAACTCATTTCCGTCTGCGCCATGGAGCTTGAGTCAGGTGACGTCAACTGTAAGGAACCGACGTCATCAGGATATGGACCAATTGAATTTAATTCTGAGCAAGACAAAGTGTTCTGGTTCGACGGGAGCAAAAGGTCGGTGATGTCGTCCAACTTGGATGGGAAAAGGTCACAGACGCTCTTCAGGCTCGGTAAAGGTAAGAAGAAAGAAACAGTGTTCAAGTTGAATGGATGTTTTTCCCATTTGCAGAATATCACCATTGGAATGAGGCTGGAAGTTGTAAACATTAAGCTGTGTGTCCGTGGGCGGCTATACCGGAATAAAAAAGTATAAAAAAGTCGATATCTTTTGATTGAGTTGTGCCAGGTGTATAGGAGCAACTGTGATGTGTTTGTCCTGGGTTGCCTGATTTTTAGCTCACCTCGGGTGAGCTCTTGTCGTCGGTCGGCGTCCGTCGTCCGTCGTCGTCGTCCGTTAGCAGGGCACGTTTCGTAACCGCTGGAGCTATTGATCTGAAACTTAGTATATATACAGGAAGTTCACAGTTTATTGGTCTTTGGCGGAAATTTTCTAAGTCCAAAAACTAGGCCCACAAAGGGAGGCCTACATGTAGTATGATGGTATAAAAGTCAGATCAATTTCGTGGCAAGTTCTCGGCCAAGTTCAGCATGGATTGATCTTGGGAGGGATCAATTGTAATACGATAGGCCCCTGATCAATTTTACAAAGGCCGGCCAGGGGTAATTCATGTGATGCATTTGGGAACCATGAACTACCCCCTGGCCAGCCTTTGTAAAACTGATCAGTAGGGGCCTATTACAATTGATCCCTCCCAAGATCAATCCATGCTGAACTTGGTAGGAAAGTGACCTGACTTTTATACCATTCATCCTAGGCCTCCCTTTGTGGGCCTAGGTTTTTGGACTTCGAAAAGTTCCAGGGAAGACCAATAAACTGTGAACTTCCTGTATACCCCTAGGTCAGATGACCTATGACACCAAATTTCGGTCCGATTCGACTCTTAGCTTGGCCACCAGGTGGCGAAAACCAAAAACACAAAAAGTGCAATTACTCCTGAACTAATGACTGGATGACCTCCAAATTTTTATCATAGGTGTATCTAATGAGGGTACATTACATAACGGGTTTTTGATTTGACCTACTTTTCAAAGTCACAGAGGTCGAAGTTCAAAATTTTTTCCTTTAAGTGGCATGTTTCGTAACCGCAGGTGCTATTGACCTGAAATTTGGTACAAATATACCCCTAGGTCAGATGACCTACGACACCAAGTTTCGGTCCCATTTGACTCTTAGCTTGGCCACCAGGTGGCGGAAACCAAAACACAAAAAGTGCAATAACTCATGAACTGATGACTGGATCCTCTCCAAATTTTTATCGTTGGTGCTTCTAATGAGGATGCATGGCGTAAGTAAGGGGTTTTTGATTTGACCGACTTTTCAAAGTCACAGAGGTCAAAGTTCAAAATTTAGTCATTTGGTGGCGCATTTCGTAACTGCTTGGGCTATTGACTTGAAACTTATGTACATGTACACCCCTATGTCAGGTGACCTATGACACCACTTTTCAGTCTGATTCGATTCTCCGCTTGGCCACCTGGTGGCCAAAACCAAAGCTCAAAGTCCAGTAACTCCTGAACTGTAACCTGGATTGTCTCCAAATTTTTATCAGGTGCATCTAATGAGGATACATGACCCTGGAACATTTCGATTTAACATTTATTTGTCATTTGTTTTTCTGGTACGTTCGCCCAGGTAAGCACATGGTCCATGGACCATTTCATTGAATAGTAGAACAAATACTGAATCTGTCAATATTTTGAAATATGATCATATCTGTGGGTGAGGACAGCAGTGTATGACCGTCGTTAAATGGGCTGTCATTCACGGCTTCTCTGGGGAATGCCTGCTCGGCAGCAACATCAAAATGCATGTGGTAGTAGATTTATGTGAATACAAATGCAGCAGAAAAAAGAGCAGGATGACCCGTACTTTTTAGCTCACCTGGGGTGAGGTTTTGTCGTGGTGCAGCGTCTGTCGTCTGTCGTCTGTCACCTTTATGCATTCGGGCCCCGATGTGCTTCGAGGCTAATAAAGAAGGCTTAGTGTAGAGAATCCTGTGAGACCCAGGATTTTTTTGCGGGGGGGGGGNAGCAAAGGCGTAGCCCGGGTTGCGTTCCCCCCGCACAGAAAATGTTTTAAAAAGCTGGAATGCCGGAGACGCTATTTCCCGGCACGTGAAATCAAAGCCGTACCTAAGTATTTTAAAGGCTGAATGGTGCCGAAGTTCATTGGAGCCATGGTTGGCAATACTTAGGAACGGTGGGTTTCGGCATAGTTCAAGTGGCCAACATGGTAGAGGGTGATCTGAAGTCCGATAATGCGAACGACGAGCGAGTTTTGAAGACCGTAAGAACATTAGAGCGCCTATACTTCGCCAGTCAAAAATTGTTGGTTTCCGAGAAAAAATCAGACATATAAAAAAGCGTTGGTGTACGAGAGCGGGGGTGGGTGGTCGAGAGCGAGAGGGGGACCGGGCACCATAGAACCCCCTCCCGGACCCGCACCAGCCGGAGATCTTTTCTTCAAGCTCGTCTGTCATGTTCTTTAAGATTCTACGATCTCTGACCTGAAGGTGAACGGAGTCACGCAGCTGCTGTACATGGCTGATATCGGCAAAGGTGACATCATAGAAGCCGACATGGTCCATCCTTATGCTGAGAGGATCGTCAAGAAGAATGTTCGACCGCAATCAATGGTTGTCGGCAAGTAAGTCAATCGGTGGCTAGATCTAATAAGGGCATTGCCATGGAAAATACGCGCATGCGCAGTTTGCCGTTTTGACTGTCAATCACGGGAACCGGTGTTCAGTGGTTTCGACGAAGGATTTCGGCAATCGGCGGCATTTTTCGCGATTTTCTTCGATATATCTGCAAGGGTATATCTACAAGGGTATATCTGAAAGGGTATGGAGCATTCAAGAACCTTGAGCGGAACGCCACGTCATTGTTTTTTTTTTCTGTATATAGGGAAATCGGCTTGTGAGAGGCCTGAGGGATTAATGACGTTATTTCTACCACCGCCATTGACAAAATTCGGCCGGTAATTGTCTCCTGAACTGTGACAGGGATCAACGTCCCGTTGGAATCAAAGTCCGGTCTTATTTTTCAGCGAGGGATTAGAATAATATGGCTAATAGAGACCATGACCATCCGAATATAACCTTAAAGAGCGGGCTATTGTTTGGCGGACTTGCATTACTATGGCAAGCCGATTGTCCATTCCGGCCTAAACCATGGTTTATGGTCCCTAAACCATGGTTTAGAACCCTAAACTACAGTTAGGGTCATAAACTACAGTTTAGACACCGTAAACCATGGTTTAGAGAAAAATGTCCACTTCGACGCGTAAACTATAGTTTATAGCCCTAAACCATGGTTTAGGGACCCTAAACCATAGTTTAGAGAAAATATTGTCTATTAAAAGACAGAATGCTGCAAATGGCGATTCCGACGTCTAAAACTGAAGAATTCAGTAAACTTTGATTTACTGAATACAACAGTTTAGGGACCCTAAACGATAGTTTGGAATAAACTATGGTTTAGGGACCCTAAACCATAGTTTAGAGTAAACCATGGTTTAGGAATTCCTAAACTGTTGTATTCAGTAAATCAAAGTTTACTGAAAACTGTAGTTTACATCGGCGTGGACAATCGGCGTTTTGGGAATGGACATTTCGCAGTAAACCATAGTTTAGGGACTGTAAACCATGGTTTAGGCCGATTGGCAGTTTTGCAAAACGTATTTACTGTGAACGCAAGTTTATTGAAAACAGAGAATGCTGTAAAGCACAGTTTTTGATTCGTAAACTGTGGTTTAGGCTAAACCATAGTTTATAACCCCTAAACCATGGTTTACTCGAAACCATGGTTTACGATCCTAAACTATGGTTTAGGCCTGCCAAAATGGACATTTTTCTCCAAACCATGGTTTACGGTGCCTAAACTATAGTTTAGGACCCTAAACCATGGTCTAGGGATCGTAAACCATGGTTTAGGCCGGAATGCACATTCGGCTTGCCATACATTCCTGTTGATTCCTCTCCCACCTGTTTTACGCTTTCTGCACATGCGTATCTTCTCCAAGTGCGGACCCGCAGGCTCGAAAGTATTAACCGCGAGTCGGAGCGTGTATCACACACACCCGAACCACCGAGAGGTTCGTCTCCATGGTTTGGGTGTGTGTGCATTCGAGAACTTGAGCAGAACGTACATGTACCTCATTCTATGCCAACCCACTGTTGTCGACACTACAACTAAATAGGCCTACTCATATCTCTAAGCCGCCATAAGCCTAAACTAACACTGACTGGTTCCGATTCCTCTGGGTGAGTTTTTAGCTCCTGTTGATTCCTATCCTGTTTTAGGCTTTTTTACGCCAAAGGTCAGCTGAGCTATTCATATGTATACTAAGTGGCGTCTGTCTGTCAGTGTGTGTGTCTGTTAAACTGGCACATTTCGCTATGTCCAGAGGCATGAAACTTGCTAGAGTGGTAGGCCCTAGGCAGGGCTAACAGAACTAAAAATTTTTGTGATTCGACCTACAATTTGCCCTCCAGGTGGCATTTTCCGTAAAATGGAAAACCCCAATAACTCTGTCCAAGAGGCAATACCGGTATATCAAACTGAAATTGATAGGATTTGTCGCTTAATTTTTTCTTCTTCATGTTCAGAAGTTTTCCACCAGTGGGTGTAATTGCAGAAATAAAAAACTGTGCCATTTAAATTTTCCCGCTCGGTAGCATTCTGATGATGTCACTTGTTTTGATGACAATGGTGTGTCTTATAAAGTGCTTACCTTGGATGACATCACAGATTACTTGCAGGGAACATGAATAGTCTTTGTGCATGCGTGGTCACGTGTGTGCAACTTTAACTGAGAGCCTTCTTATGCCTACTAATCTGCTATTAGTGCTAATCAGCTAATTGTATGTTGGGAACTGTCATGAGATCTCCGTTAGCATGCTTCATTGCACCTAAAATCAACTATCAGCTCAGCGCATCGCCCATGGGCGACTTGTTCTGTATATACTGCACCGGATTTTCATGTTGGTATGTGTAGGCCTACTGCCTCATGATTATACAGGGTGGTCCAGAAAAACGGACAAGCATACTTCCACCACCCTCAGTCCCAAACCACTGGTATGAATGGATGGGGAATCTTTCTAGAAGAAAAATAAGACCAAGATACCTCGATTCGGTCCAGTAGTTTTACCTCTAGAGCCATTTTTGTGAAGCAAAGTCAGTGGTCCTTAATAACCAACTTAACGGTGAACCGCGAATTCAGCATGATAGATAAAGGGGATTAGTTGTTATGCAACAATGCTCAAGTTTCATTTTCATGTTCTACATGTATGTGTACTTCATTTTTTGTTTGACCTTTCTACATGATAATCCTTTTGTCAGTTACAAGGCTACGCTGTTGTGTATGCTCTTGATTGTTCTTTATGGAACAATTCACCAAAGACCTCGACCCTGCTTTACAAAATAGGGTCTGTAGCTCGAACCACTGGACCGAATCGGGATATCTTGATGTCTTCTTTCTTCTAGAAAGATTCTCCATCCAATGCCATCAGTAGTTTTTGGATCTGGGTGGTGGAAGTATGCTTGTCCGGTTTTTTATGGACCACCCTGTATTACGGACTCACATACGTATAAACGCAAAATTGGGCGAAAAACCAGCAAAAAAACAGCAACATTTTGCGATCCCGCCACTTCTTCGTTGAGAGCCAATAAAATATTGACTTCTGTGTTGGATAGATCAAAACGGCGACTCCGCATGTGCGAATTTCCGAGAAATCTCAATGACGATGATCTACTAGCAGCTGATCTATCCTGGACAAGTTACATGTGAATCAGCGTCAGAGCTACACACACAGAGGAAATCACGCAATGTACATGTACGTGTGAAGAGAGTTCCCGGTCAATTTGTCTCTTTATATGTGCGGACGGAATCTCTGCAGTATGCGCAGTGTTGTATCACGCTATATCTCTTTTTGAGTGAAAAAAACTCGTAAATAAAGAACCTCTCATTTCAGATATCTGTACTGGTCAGAATGGGGCAAGTCTCCAAAGATAATGAAGGCTGATTTAACACCCGGAAAACTGGGAATATCTGAGGTTGTTTTGGAGACGAACCTTAGTCAGCCAACCTCATTACAGATGGATTACAAAGGTATATGTACGTACGCAGGAGCAATCTCGTACCCAGAGATTAGTTACGCTCGGCCGAGGTTGATGGTCGCTACACTAATCTCTGGAGACGGCTAGCCATTTTCACGCCTTAGGTGTGATTTTTGGTATCGTGCAATTTTAGACCGAATTTGACCACAAATGCACTGAAATGACTTGAGATGACTAAGTATAAAATGTTACACACAAAAATGTCCTTAGAAAGGTTTTTTCGAGGGATCTGTTGTATTTATTGAGGAAAATCCACAGCGCTACTTGGCGCACTGTATAAACTTGGAGTGAAGCGGGATGCGCCGTGTGTAACGCACTTGCCATTGCATTTTGGTTCCCGAAGCCACCGCTAGGGCTTAGCCGTCTCCAGAGATTAGTGTAGCGACCATCGACCTCGGCCGAGCGTAACTAATCTCTGGGTACGAGATTGACGCAGGAGTTGATCGCACGAATATACGTCAGCTCTATGTAGGTCAGCTGTGATGTCTGCAGCCAGCCGTAGTTTTACTCGTGCTTAACAGCTGCCTCCTGGGGCGAAAAAGCATGAACTTTTGCTTACCCATATTAATCGTCAACAAAACGGGGCTAATAAAAAGGATAACAAGTCTAGCGACGTTTTTGGCAGTAGTTGATTTTAGGGGGGTTCAATAGCAATATGAGAATCGCGGCGTTATGACATACGACACAGTGCTCCTTAACTTTCAGAAAGGTTAAAAAAATTGCATTGAAATGAAACCTGTGCCATATTGTAGCCAATATAGTGTAGTTTCCATAACTGAAAGAATTTTAAAAATCTGTTGGGAAAATTTTGAGAAAAGTGAGTTTTTGTATTTGTGTACATTTCCCTGTACATTTGTACATGTGCAATGTACAGGAAAGAATAGAAAACACCTGACGCTTTGTCTATTAATATCTTAAAGATGACAAAATCAATTACGATCGGAATTGAATATGTGGTAACCACTATGTAGCCAAGGTTATAGACAAAATTTAGTTCCGTAATCAGTTACCGTTTCTGAGTAATGGATGTCAATAATGGGACAGTTTTTACCATTTGAGGTAAAAGGGTGGGGTAATGCCACCTATTACTCAACAAGCACTGCTGATTACGCAACCAAATTTTGTCTTCCACCTTGGCTACGTAGTGGTTATAGCGTACCTTCAAAAATACCGAATTTCGGCCCGATCGAACATCCAATATGGCCGCCAGGTGGCGTAACCTGAAAATTACTTAAGTGCTACAACTCAGGAACGGCTTGACGCAGAGTGCTCAAATTTGACATGTACATGCACCTCCCTCTAGATGAGTTTTACATGCACGTCAAATTGCGGCCTGATATGACTCCCAATATGGCTGCCAGGTGGCGTAACCCAAAATCATCAAAGTGCTAAAACTCAGAAACGACTTGACACAGAGTGCTCAACCTTGATATGTGGCTCCCTCTAGATGACCTGTACATGTAAGTGAAGTTTCGGCGTGATGGGACATCCAATACGGCCACCAGGTGGCGTAACCCAAAAGTCATCTAAGTGCTATAACTCAGGAACGGCTTGCACAGACTGCTCAAGCTTGATATGTGGCTCCCTCTAGATGACCTTTACCTGCACGTCAAATTTCGGTCCGATCAGACATCCAATATGGCCGCCAGGTGGACTAAACTGAAAATCATCAAAGTCCAATAACTCAGGAACGACTTGACCCAGAGCACTCAAATGTACTCTAGTGTGGCTCCTTCTAGATGACCTTTATGTGTTTGTGAAGTTTCGGCCCGATCGGACATCCAATATGGCCGCCAGGTGGCATAACCCAAAAATCATCAAAGTCCTGTCACTCGGGAATGATTTGACCCAGATTGGTCAGAACTGATATGTACCTAACTCTGTCATCACACTATTAATTATGTCCAACCAGCACTTGGTCCATGGACCATTTCATTGCCTATTCAGACCAGTGGGTCAGGAACGTGAACATAGGCCTGAACAGAAACGGCTGCATCAAGATCAATGCAGAAAATACACCAATTCACCGATCAAAATAATCCGAATCGCTGTCCACAAGTACATCCTTGCGAAAAAATAATAGGGATAATCCAAGACATCGTATCTTCTCTCATGCACGATTCGATGGCTAAATCAGGCCTAAAAGGCGCAGAGGTACATAGAAAATGTTCAAAACAGATCATTTTAGTTCCAAAATAAGAAAAATGCAACTAAATCTTGCGTTTTGAGGTGGGCGGACCAGATTAGACACAACAATGTAACACTCTACCGCTTGTGACGCGGTTTCATGGAGAGCGGTTTCGCGTTGGAAGAGGAAGGTCGCGGAAACGAAAAAGCAAGCATGAAAATAAAGAGCACCTAGTACCCAATAGCTATTCGCTGAAGAGCAATACATTGTCACTTTATGGTCAGCGTTTTGTTTGCAGAAAAGTCTCTCTATTGGCTAGACACTGCTACCTCGACAGTAGAACGGCTTTCCTTGAAAACCAAGGCAAGAACCACGATATATCAAGAGAACAACGCGAGATTCCATAGCCTCGTCATGGATGACACCTATCTCTACGTGACAGATTTGAATTCTGGGTAAGGAAGGACCACGTGATTGGACTGTGTTTCGAACTAAGCTCGAACAATGAGGTTTGAGTCCGTCAAATCTACGTCAACATCTACTGTAGACTCGACGTAGAGACGATCTGATATTAGAGAGTTTTGGCAACGCCCCCGAAACGCCAACGTGAACGTCAGTTCTTTTGTTCGGTGCTCTCGTCGTGGCATCGAACAATGGGATTGGCGTTCGCGTTGGCGTTTCGGCGGCTTTGCGAAAACTCTGTAATGCCTGGTCAGCGTGACTTACCGTACATCGTCTTCTCAGTTTCCAACTGAGATTCATATATAACAAATATCCACATCTTTGCAAACTGAGGGAGGGTAGGGGGGTATCTCACTGTGCCCTTGCTCCCGCAGTTTCAAACTGCTACCCACTACGTTACCCGCGCTCCGAAACTGCTTCAATAGGAGCTGTCAGCGAGTTGACCACTAGGTGTCACTAGGGCCCAATTCAATGCATCTAGCGGACCCAGTCATTATCGATCGAGCAGCGATCATAATAGATTTCCTGTACATTTGGTCCGCTAAGACTGTGCTGCCATCTGTTAGCAATATGCGCGGCTGACTGCTCCTATTGATGATCCTCGAGGTACCAGTATAGACGGCATTCGCCGTCCGATTCGGGGAATCTCCGGTGGGAATCTGCCGCGAGTATGAAGATACAGTGTACATTTTGTACACGTATCTTAGCCAATCAGAAAGTGTGCTACGGCGGCGTCAGTTAAACTTGTGATGATGGCTTCGTCAAACAGCGCCGTCTATTGTTGATCCTTCACTTCTGGCGCCAGTCATTATGGCCAACTGAACACTGGGGTCAAGTTATCAAATTGTCTGAAAGGTTCCGATTCATCTGCGATCTAGACTAGAATGTAACGGAACATCTTTCAGGTTCATAAAACGACTAAAGAAGACGAGTCCTCATACAAGAGAGAAGATAGGAAAGACGGCACTTGGGAACGTGACGTATGCTTTATTGTACAAACAGATCGTGCATGACAAGTATACAGGTAGGTTGAAGACTCTGGTCACTCCCGTGTAAGCAACTGCATCCTCCTACAGCGGGGCTTTTTACCTCGCTCTTCTTCATCCACTCAGACAAACCCCTGCTGAAATACGAACATCCAGTTAATCAGGTGTGGCTGCTGGATACTACTGATGTACTCGGGTATTCGAAAAACCTGGATGACTGGATGACTGGATTTACTGGATTGCGCATCATTGCTCACCGCCACCTGAACTAGTTCATTAAAGCTGAACTGCATGAAGAAAAACAGGAGCTTCCAGCTTTGAAAAATGACTATCAATACAACGGTGGCAGTTGATAAAGAGAAGGCACTTTTAAGGTACTTCCAGAACATGATACACTACCAGCCTATTTTGGTGGCGCCACAGTATTTACCCTGGTATGTCAATGGAGTAACATCCAGACTGAGATGACGTCCGCAGTTCTAAGGCAGTAGGTTCTTTCCGAACTAGAGTGGAAAGTCAATCACTATTCTATAGTAATCATCTCTTGTTGAAATTTATGGTATCGTTCAAGCAACATTTATGCATTCAAAAACAATACAATGCTCATCTTACGTTCATCAACGTCACTATGTACAATTACATACACGTTGAGGATAATTCTTATTTTATTTCTTCGGCCATAATTATTGTAATTATTTAAATATTCTTTCTACAAATACATACACATCATGCGAGTCATGTACGTATTGTTGCTCATATCCTGTACAGTGCGTTTCTGCGAAAATGTATATTCAAATAACAAGACTATGGCAAAAGATTGAATACAGTGGCGTTGCTAAACAGGCCGGTAGCTATCATGTTCTGGAGGTACTTCGAAGGGTGTTTGCGGGCCAGGACCCGTATGCATAAGGGTTCCGTTACATAGAAGGAAACGCCGGTTGACAAAGTCTTCAAATGGATTCACGACCTTGAAGCCATTGTCAACTGCCGTTTTCGTATAGAGCTCTACCGCATAGGTAGACCTTATTCCAGGCATAACGTAACGTTATAAGGTATACATGGAATAAACTCTACCTCCCTTATTCTACCTTTATGCATACAGGCCCAGTAGACCACCATACTGCGGTGCTGTGGTGTTTTTGTTCAGGCAGTTCAGCTTTAATGAATTAGTTCAGGCGGCAGTGAGCAATGATGCGCAATCCAGTAAATCCAGTCATCCAGTCATCCAGGTTTTTCGAATACCCGATGTACTCCCTGTACTGTAATGATCCTACATGTACTTTTAAATAGGATCAGTATTCAAATAACTTTTAGAATAACACATTTCGTGGTTTTAACCCGTTTTACGTTAATGTTTTGTATATTTACAAATCACATGTCTTTCCAAAATTGACTGAATTTTATCACAGTGGTTCTTCTTATGTATATATAAGATTATTATTTCATTCGGCTCGGCCTCGTTCGGCCTCCTTCGGGTACTTCGGGATTTGTCGGGAGTCCGACTCGGCTGTATAACAATACGCGCCATCTTGAAACGGAAGTGGGTCCTCAGTTCCGGCGATTTACTAACCCATTCGTCCGCCGGATAGTGCCCAGGTGATGGTGTCTAGAATTACACGATATACGCATATTTTTTGAAAATTCATCATTGTATATATGAATTACTTAAAACTATAGATTTATGCGTACATAAGATCAAGGAAAGTATGATATTATGTTGCTGCTACGCATGCGCAGTACGTATTAAGTAGTGCTCCTAACGCGGATGAATGTCTATCCAAGATGGCGGTATTCTTCATACAGTAGAGATACTTTTCGTCTCGTCAGAAGTGAAACATCGAAAAAGTATCTCACAACGTAGAATGATTATTATTTTTGATTGTTTTAGGCTTGCGCGCGCATGCGTGGCAAGCTTATTTCGAAAGAGAGGAACCGAGCATTCGTCTAAGCAACGTTCACGATATAACATCCTCGAAGACGGCAAAGCGGCTGCACGCCTGCGCGAGAGAGTGGCCTTGGTGAGCACATTAATAGTACGACCACTCTCGCCCCAGGAATCTTCGTGTGCCTTGTCCCCATGCTTAAGTATAGCTGTAAAACCTGGGTGCTGAAAAACGTCGTCGATTTCACCTATTTTTAGCTCACTGGGGTGAGCTATTACGATGGTGCAGCGTCCGTCGTCCGTCGTCGTCCGTCGTGGTCCGTTAGCAGGGCACGTTTCGTAACCGCTGGAGCTATTGATCTGAAACTTGGTACATATATACCCCTAGGTCAGATGACCCACGGCACCAAGTTTCGGTCCGATTCGACTCTCAGTTTGGCCACCAGGTGGCGGAAACCAAAAACACAAAAAGTGCAATAACTCCTGAACTAATGACTAGATCATCTCCAAATTTTGATCATAGGTGTAGCTAATAAGGATACATAACATATATAACGGGTTTTTGATTTGACCTACTTTTCAAGGTGACAGAGGTNAAGTGCTGTAACTCAGGAACGACTTGACCCAGATTCCTCATAACTGATATGTACCTCCCTCTGTCATTAGACTATGATGTCCAACCCAGTGAGCACATGGTCCATGGACCATTTCATTGAACTGATACACGGAATGTACTTTATCGAGAAGGACGAACACTAAGGTACATGTATCTATTGGGGTAGTGACAAGGTGCTGTTTGCTTCCCGAGCGGAGTGGTAGAGGCTCATTTCTCCGAATCGTGGTATCCATGGTATCAGGAGCATTGCTAGCTTTTACGGCCTGGGGGCAAAGTTGATTGAGTCTGGGAGGCGGGTACGGGGGCTCCTCCCTAGAACAAAATTGAAAATCTAGACTGTCAGATGTATTTTCCCCACGTCTGACACCACAATAACTTGGCCACAGTGGGCCTTAACGGTAAGAAAGTGCAAAAAAAAGTTAAGGCGATAAAACCTATACTAGGTGTCACCCAATACCATGGAGAATCGACACATGAAGAAACGAAAAAATATGTTGGGAAATTTTTGTGAAACACGTGTTTTCCAAATTCATGTACATTTTCCTGTACATTTATGTATATACAAAGTATATAGCAAAGCCCTACCCGTAGTTTCTATTTTCAGCACATTTTACATTAGATTACACTTTTACGGGATTCTCCATGGAGCATTTGATAGAAACCACCCAGATATATTTTAGCAGATGAAATACCAAAACCACAAAATTGGGTAGTTTGCCCCTTAAAATTCAATGTTAGGTCCTAAGTCAAATAATAAGTGGTCAAAACAACCCCAATAACAATTTGATATTTTATCAGCTGGAATTAATTACGGTAATTTCCACCTAATGCTCCATGGAGAACTCTGTGAGTGAAATCGACTGCAAAATGTCCTGAAAATGGAAACTACGGGAAGGAATTTGTCGTGTACTTTGTATATACATATTAAAATGTACAGGAAAATGTACATGAACTTAAAAAACACATACTGTATTTCACAAAAATTTCCCAACATATTTTTTTCGTTTCTTCATGTGTCGATTCTCCATGGTATTGGGTGACACCTAGTATAGGTTTTACCGCCTTAACCTTTTTTGGCACTTTCTTACCGTTAAAGCTGACGTGAATGAACAAAAACTGGAGATTCCAGCTTTGAAAAAGACCACCACGCCACGGTGGTGGTCAAGAGAAATACAAACGACCATAAGGCACTTTCACAGCACCTCCAGAACATGATAGACTACCAGCAGATTTGGTGGCGCCACTGTATTCCCCATGAGTCGGTCAATGGAGTAACATCGAGCGATGGCGTCCCAATGACGTCAGCAGGTCGTACGCGTTATGTTCTTTAGGAACCAGAGAGGAAAGCTGATCACCATTCTATAGTATTCACTTCTTGTTGACATTTATGGTGTTATCCAAGCGCCAGTTGAAAACATTTATGCATTCAAAAACAATACAACACTCATTTGACGTACATCAACGTCATCAGATATCATTACATATACGTTGAAGAAAATTCTTATTTTATTCCTTTGGCCATAATTGCCGTAATCAATTAAATATTCTTCCAACAAATACACACACATCGCGCAAGTCATGCATGTATTACTGCTCAGACCAAGTACATTGCATTTCTGTGAAAATATATTCAAACTAGAAATTGACTTGCGAGTCAATTTGAAGACCGCCTTTGAAAATTCACTGAATGAATTTTGTAAATATGTTAGGGCAATGGAAACGGATGATATTGGGACTGAACATGCGTCATTTACAGTGTAGGCCTACATTTATGATGTCTAGATGTACATGGCTTTACAGTGCGATTGTGTGTTTCGCGGCAGCCAAGAGCAGGAGGTTATTGTTTTCAAAGTCAGGCCTACTAAATTTCACAATTGGTAAACTTGTCGGGTCATGACCATTTAAATGTTATTGATTTCAGACAAATGTGCGTGTCATTTTTCGCGAAATACGGGTAGGCCTACATCATGGCACCGGACCAAATTCATTTCGATCTCTGATTGGCCAGAGGACCTGAAACGTGGTGCGCGTGGCGTCACAGTTTGATCCGAGATGAGATGACGTCAGCGAAAACCCCGCTGCGGCGAGTGACGCTGCAGCGTCATGCTCGACGTCGTGGTGACGCTGCGTTCTTAGGCCCGACGTCATGGGTTGTTGACGTCATGGGCAAAGGTAAAATGCGTTAGGACAACAGACTTCATCTAATTAAACAGTTCATTGTTGGCGGATGACCCCCAAAATCAATAGGTTTCCGTGTAACATGCATATCCACAACTCCTGAAAGTTTCATCGCGATACGTGGCGTATTTTTTGAGTTATCCTGCCGAAACCACAGATTGGACGGAGAGATCGAGAGATCGAGAGATCGAGAGAGAGAAATCCAGTGAAACCAATGAAGACCGCCACCTTGTGATGTGGTGGCGGTCTTAATAACGAAACTATGGCAAAAGAAATCAAATAAGATTTATATCCAACATGTTTGCAATGGTACCAATTGGTGTTTCTGAAACTCAGACGAGTGGTGTATTATTTGTTGATGCCAAAGATTTCGCCATTGTACTGGGTATTCTTCCGAATACCGGTCAGTCGGCAGTGTTCTACAGCAATACATTTTGAGGCCCGCTGGGGTGCAAAAACATGCCAAATCATCAATCAGACACGCCTCTCTTGCTTACCATTTCCAGTCAACCCTATTCGGAGCCCCACCTGAAGCACTAATGCATACGAACACATGGTGACCGGTATTCGGAAGAATACCCAGTATATCAACTGGGCGCAAACACTTAAGAACCCTGACCAACCTCATACTCAGGTTCCTACGGATCGTACTAAGTCTATCAGGCTCTGTCACTTGGACACTATGGGCCGTATGCACGGGTCGTACTTTCATTAAAGTCTGACTTTTCGCAATGCTTCAAGCATAGAGACAGTCTAACTTAAGCTATACATGTACTTTAGGCTAAAGTGCGGTCCGTGAATACGGCCCTATCTCTTGATGTGTCTCGATTGAAAGTCTGAGATTGAATACAGTGGCGCCACCAAATAGGCGGTAGTCTATCATGTTCTGGAGAAACTCCGAAGGGCGTTCGCACTTCTGCAGACCACCATACTGTGGCGCTGTGGTTTTTGTTCATTCACGTCAGCTTTAAGGCCCACTGTGTGCCTTGAAGAGGCGGAATGACCTTTTAGAGGAAAAAATTGTTTTGTCCCTTTTTGCTCTTGGAAATCCCCTGGGGATCACCAGATAAATTTCTTGAACTGGGACAGGCCCTTGCTCACCTGCCTGAAAGTGGTCAAACCCAGTGGTACATGGGATACAATCTACGTTATTCGGTGGTCTCGGTCACACAGCCACAGCTGCGAGTGTATGGGAATACCCGACGTTGTGCATATGTGGTTCAATGACCTGCTGCCCCCTCTGCCTATTAAGGTAAACTCTGCCGCAATTAAACATTTCAGAGAGGCAAGCTTACGCCATCTTGATGCCTCCAGTTATGAGTCCTAATTATTTAGCATCCTAAAAATGCTGCATTCTGATTGGGCAATGGTTTTTCTAAACGCCACAAGCTTGGCTTAAGGAATTAAACCCGAGGCGGAGGGTCTTGATTGCGACACCAAACCCGCGAGGGTGGAGCGCCTCGGGTTTGGACGGAATTTTTGCTCCACCCGAGCGGGTTTGGTGTCGCAACCCATTCGGAACGACCTGAGGCGAACTGCTTTTCTATCCACTCGGCGGCGCATTTCACCTCGGACTACTTGCTCGATAAGTTGAGGCATATTATAAATAAATTTACCGATATCTCACCGAATCTGCCAATTATTGATCAATAACGCAACGTTTTTGTGCGACCTAGTTCGTTCATGCGCAGGGTGTGATGAGGCGACCGCATCCAAACCACCAGAAATGCATTGAAATCGTTGCGCGTTCAAGATGGCTGCCTTGGAATTGTGTCCGAGGGGAAATGTGAGTGTCTACGGAAATTGCCGAGCAGTTGCCTTCGGAAGTTCCGAATGGTCGCAACCAAGACCCGACGCCGAGGGTTTAATTTCTATTCTAAAATACCTCAAACTAAACATTCATAAAATTTAGGTTCTGTGCGATTTGATTGCAAAATACATGTAGGCGTAAAAATATCAGCGAGGACGCTCCATCAATGACTCGACATCTGTGAATCACGCACTGTGTGTACAAACCTGTACATCGTGCCTGTATCGTGTACATCTGCGTGCAGCGCTAACAGCAAGCTGCAGGAGTCAAAATGAGATCGCATGGTGCTTTCTTCAACGGACTATCCGCAGGAAATGTAGCTGATGGCACAAAACGTCCTTGGGATAGGTCACTGAGTATCCATCTGGCCGACGTTCGCAGCACTACCTCGCTGAATGCTAGAAGTCGAAGCGAGAAATGCTGGACGCCAGACGCCATGGAAACACTGAGCCGGGGGTCTTGGTTGTGTCACCCAGACCCGCTGCATTCAGAATGAGGCTAATGCATTATCCATTTGAGAAACATACGCACGAGATATCAAGGTATTTTAGAATATGAGACCCAATTTCAGCAGTGCTTTGTGTACGAAACGAGTGTATGAAGAGGAGCGAGATCAAAGCCATGCTATGGGAGGATGAAACAACTGTAACGGAAAGAGGGACTGTGTTCATTCTTCAGCTGAATGCATCATCAACTTTCCTTCCTGGGTCTTGGCGATCCCACACTGTGATCCATCTCGAGATTATCAGAGGTTCTTAGCGCTCGCTACCTTCGTCACCACACACACGCGGTGACGGATGGAGCGAGCATTTAGAACCCCTGATTAGCTCAGGATGCTGTGTTCTGTTTACACATCGTTGTCATCTCAAGTATTCTGGACACAGCAGCAGCAAAATCACTGGTACTCTAGTCGGACAGTCTTTGTAGGGTATGGCGAATGCGGAGAACTGACGGAAACTACAGCGAGTAAACCTGACTGCTACCGTCAGGGGACATTGATGTACTGCCGTGCAGGCTGTCGAGAGGGGTTCGAACACCTTCCCTCCAGGTACCAGGATCATAAGAAGTTGTTCATGTGTATCGAAGGGAGGTGGGAACCCAAGGACCCCCTACCACGATGCTTTGGTAAGCAATGTCCTGTTTGGTTACCGGCATTTGACATTTTGAAATCCAACAGCTGTATGCTGGTATGTTGGCTTCGAATGGCGTGTCACAATAAATTCTAAACTTCTCCCGCAGATTCAAACCGCCACCCACTACGTTACCGGCGCTCTGAAACTGCTTCACCTGATGCGATCCGCAAGGTATCACTAATAGATGGCGTCAGCTGTCCGATTTGGGCAATCCGCAATGGGAATCTGCCGCGAGTATGAATGTACAGTGTACATCTTTGTACACGTACCGTGTATCTTAGCCAAAAAAGTTAAAAGTTTGGGTTTATAGTCTTATATCAACTACGGTAGAGGTTCTCATCCGACTTTACACTTTAACCCCAGTCTGTCCTGAAACCTTTCAGTAGAACTCAGATGAGCTGCTCATTCAGCGCTACAATCGAGCATTTCCGACCTGTACCCATTTATACACCTGGGTGGAGAGAGGCCAGTGAGGCAAAGTGACTTGCGCAAAGTCTCACGCCCAGTGGGATTCGAACCCGGGACCCTCTGACCGCTAGTCGGAGGCCCGAACCACTACACCACCGGGCTCCTCAATCAGAAAATGTGTTACAGCCAATCAGAAAGTGTGTTACAGCGGCGTCGGGTAAACCTGTGATGATGGCTTTTGATTGGATCCCTCGTCAATCAGCGCCGTCTATTGATGATCCTTCACTTTTGGCGCCAATCATGCCAGTGTTTAGTGGATCTATACCTATGACCAACTGAACACTGTGGACAAGTGTGAATACATTCATGACAAGAAACTCTTTTTCGTTCAGAAACCTCTAAAGGCAAAGGTGCCGCGGTTCGTGGTAATCTGACGTTCGTAACCCCAAAGGCGAACTGCCGGAGCTCGAGTTACAAGGCCAGCATGGGAAATAAAGCCAGGATGATCATGCTTTCAAACCATTACAAGATGTGTTCATTGGTCAGGTGCTACGTCATCGACCCAAAAGTAGTTTGTGAACCCACGGGTCAGAGACAGGATGGCGAGGGACCTGCTAAGGTCATTGTGGAAGTCATATGGCGGGTGATGAAGTAAGTAAGTTATCCGTATGGACTTCATAACGACATAACCAGCGCTCCGATCGACGACGTATGAAGGACCGGCCAATGGGTGAGGTCAAGTTTTGAGTAAAGAAGATAACCCTCAGATTTTCACCCCAGGGTAAAGATAACCCCAATATATCCAAAACTTGACTACTCAACGAGGGTATAGTTTACCTTGAGCTTACCCAGCGTTTACTCTGGGTAAGCTCAAAATTTTACTTAAATTATACCCCAGGGTTAAGTATACCTAAGCAGAGCAGCCACCTTTGTTAAAAACGAATGGACAAATGCATTAGGGTAATCTTAATCCCTAGGTGTTAACTCTCCGAGTTAACACCTAAAACTCTCCGAGTTTACCCAAAACTTGACTTCTTTCGCAGTTAACTCTCCGAGTTAACTGCGAAAGAAGTCAAGTTTTGGGTAAAGTTTTGGAGGCAGGGCAGAACAGTCAGCCATGTTTTTATGCCTGTCTTAGTTCATGCTCTTGCCCAAGAAAGGAATAAAAAAAATACTTAAGGACGCCAGCATTCAGCAGAGAACCCGTGCATAGACATTTATTGACAATTCGATGGAATGTGTGGGGAATATCTTTTGGCCTGCTTGAACCTGTTGTGATTTTCTCTAAGGCGGTTTAAATCTCGATCATTTTCTGCTCGCTCCAAGGAAATCTCTCATTCTTCCCCTTGTTCATCTTGCTTCCCATGTGTGTGTGCTGTGTGCTGTTAACTGCTACTATTGTGCAGCATGTGTATGCATGAAGCATGCACTGGTGCTGACCCAGAGTGAAGATTCAGGGAATCTGAGTAGACGTGGAAAATTCCCAGGGCTTACTTGACGGTTATCTTATAGTTACTTCAGAGTTAGCTAAGGTATACTAAGAGTTTACCTGTATCTGGGGTAAAGAGTCAGGTTAACTGAAAGTAAACTCAAAGTCAACTCAATCCATTTTTACACCATACTTGACCTCACCCAATCTCGCGATGGGTGGTATTCCTTGTTTTTACTGATCTTCTGTCATCCATTGTTTTGGTTTCAGCAGCATAACTGAAAAAGTAAGTCGCATATTATCAGGACTAAAGTTGCAGGAATTGTACATCTGAAGTTGACACGGAAACCAGTCAGTTCTTGGTGTTATCCGAAGTCAATAAGATGTGATTTTTGACAAAGTGTTGGATAAATTTTGATCCTTGCCTGGAGCGGGTCACCAGTTTTTTTAAATTTCATGGTAAAACTGAACCAGACCAATTCTTTTCAGGCCGTGGCTTAGCCTTTCTCAACGAAGTGAATGTTAGACTGCCGAGGAGAGTGGCGCTTCTCGTATTTGTTTTAGGCGGTAGTCAATGAAATTGACTTGGAGTCAATTTCGCAGCTCCAGTTACATTTACCTTTTTCGACGCCAATTCCTTTCCATTAAAGACTGGTCATCATCTCGATTCTCTCTTTTGTCATCTTAACGTGATGCGAAACATGTGTCAGAAAACTCATTGACACTCTGACTCAATGGGCAAGCTTCAGTGGGCCTCTGGTGGCGAGGGGCAGCGGTCGTGACCGGTGGGCCTCTGGTGACAAACCAGGAGCAGGGGGGGGGGGGGCNGCGGGCAGCGGCAGCCCCAATTTTCTGCTTCCAGTTTTTGCCATGGTGGCCATCTGATGGCAAATACTAGTGGCCCTCTGATGGCAAATACTGGTGGGCCTCTGACGGCAAACACCAGTAGGCCTCTGGTGGCGAATGAGGGGCAATTAGATATTAAGTAGGCAAATATATATTAAAACTATTAAACATACAAAAATCAATCCATATGAATGTTGATTTAAAATCATTTCCCAAATCTGAGACATGATTTCAAGGTTTTAAATATTGTTCCATCTGACCTGACAATACAAATATTTGCAGAGGCCGTTTTTATATCACCCAATCAAGAGTTTTATGCAAAAATGTATTCCCAACCCAACATAAATATTTCATTATGTATGTCCTTATCGGGGCTTCTCGCCTGTTGGCTAAGAAAAGTCCCTGACTTGGAAATTTTACTGCTCACAGACATCTTCTTGTCTGCCGACTGTTATTAGATTTGGAATAAACCCACCTCTGTCTAATGGCCTTCAGAGTGGTTGCACCCTCGGAAATCGTAGGAAAATCATATTAAAGGAGCACGGTATTGGATCTCTAATGGGTAATTTGACTGCCGACGTAGAGGGAGCCACCTAGCGGCAGTAAGACGAACGGCAATGAAGTGGTCCATTGACCATGTGCTCACTTGGGTGAATGTACCAAGAAGAAATGACAAAGGTTAAATCGGAATGTTCCAGGGCAAGCTCTGAGTTCCAGGGTAATATGATTATGGTCAAAATTCCAAGGTCAAAACATTCTCGCTTGAGTAAATTTATGATATATGTGGCAACGTCCAGCTGTACACATAGAGGGTACCAAGATAGATGATCGATAGGATCAGCAGTTACGAAACGTGCCACCAAATGGCAAAATATTCACTTTGACATCTGTGACCTTGATAAGTAGGTCGTGTATGTCATGTATCCTCATTTGGAGATGATCCAGTCATTAGTTCAGGAGTTATTGCACTTTTCGTCTTTTCGGTTTTGGGCACCTGGTGGCCAAACCAAGTATCAAATCGGACCGAAACTTAGTGCCATAGGTCACCTGATATAGGGGTATATGTAGCAAATTTCGGGTCAATAGCGATAGCGGTTACGAAAGGTGCCACCGAATGACAAAGTTCTGAACTTTAACCTCTGTGACCTTGAAAACAAGGTAAAATCAAAAACCCGTTATACATGTATATGTTATGTATCCTCATTAGATACACCTATGATAAAAATTTGGAGATGATCCTGTCATTAGTTCAGGATATATTGCAATTTTGTGTTTTTGGTTTTGGCCACCTGATAGCCAAGCCAAGAATCGAATCGGACCAAAACTTGGTGTCATAAGCCATCTGACCAAGAGGTATACCTGTACAAAGTTTCAGATCAATAGCCCCAGCGGTTACGAAACTTGCCCTGCTAACGGACGACGGACGCCGCACCATCGTGAGTACTCACCCCGGGTGAGCTAAAAATGCATTACAAAATGTACGTAGTAAATCGGGTCAATTCGCCGACAGGGTAGTTAGTTCCTGGGTTGGAGATTGGCGCGGTGGCGCCGGGTGTCGAGAAAAAGTCGCAATATCGTGGTCCTTCAATGTAACGTATAGGCCTCACTGCCCGACATAGGTCCTCTCGTATGACTCCAGAACGTTCACCATGCCCCCCCCCCCTATGGGCAGTTATGTCCGCATAAATTAGACGTGCACAAAACGTATTTGTAAGTGTAAAACATATGTTTTTGTGCCAAAACAGATGTTTCTGTGTAAAAACAGACATAGAAAACATGCAAAAGGTGATTATTTTCGGCAAAACGTGTGTGTTTTCCCAAAACGAATACATTTCTTGCAAAACAGATGTAGGTTTGTCGGTAAACACGAAAGTTTTACCCGATTTTTATATTTTCTCACAGAGATGTCGGCTCGCAGAGAGCAAACCGCAGAGGTATTTGCCAAACGAAGACGCTAGATGGCGCTCGACACTATCGCTGTTTAATCTGCGGTTTCTTGTCGATAGGAGCACGAGCCTAAGTGGCCAAGTGGTTAGCACGCGGGGTTGTCAAGCGGAAGGACAGGGGTTCGAATTCTGTCGTGACAGTTCTTTTTTTTTCATTTCGTTGGTTTCACTTCATTTTATTTTTCTTGTCGACTTTTTATCCTACTATCGATCTCGCGTGGCTGTCAGAAAATTGTGAACAAAATATTGCATTCTTTGAGCCAAAATTTTGAAAAATTATACCTAGGCCTATGAAAAATAATTAATCATCAGAAAATACTCAAAGACTCAAAGACTCATTGGGGTCGAAAATTTTTCGAAAGGGACTGTTTACTTAAGCTTTCATTTTACCAAATAGATGTAAAAATTATTCTGCTTGGCCTGGTTCCAGACGTTATGAATTAAGCTGTCATTTTACCATAATTCTGCTTGGCCTAAGAGTGTAGGCCCTACGCCTAAGTCCAGTCGTAAATTTCAGGCAGGTGGACACAAAGGGGTCCTGACCAGGCCAAGCAGAACAATTTTTACGTCTATTTGGTAAAATGAAGGCTTAAATGAACAGTCCCTTTTGGAGACGACGTATTATATCATTTTGTGTGTCGATCTTTGGTCTCTGATGATTAATTATTTTTCATAGGCCTAGGTCTAATTTTCGCTCAAAAAATGCAATATTTTGTTCTCGATATGATAAAAGTCGACAAGAAAAAATAAAATGAAGTGAAACTAACGAAATGTTAAAGTCGACAAGAAAAAAAATAAAATGAAGTGAAACTAACGAAATGAAAAAAAGAACTGTCACAACAGGATTCGAACCCCTGTCCTTCCGCGTGACAACCGCGCGTGCTAACCACTTGGCCACTGAGGCTCGTGCCCCGACAGACGAGAAAGCGCAGATTAAAACAGCGATAGTATCGAGCGCCATCTAGCGTCTTCGTTTGGCAAACATCTCTGCGGTTTGCTCTCTGCGAGCCGACATCTCTGCGAGAAAATATACAAATCGGGTAAAACTCTGTGTTTATCGACAAACTTACATCTGTTTTGCAAGAAATATATTCGTTTTGGGAATGCACACACGTTTTGCCGAAAATAATCACGTTTTGTATGTATTGTATGTCTGTTTTTATACAGAAATACTCTGTTTTGGCACAAAAACATATGTTTTACACTTACAAATACGTTTTGTGCACGTATAATTTATGCGGACATACCCGCCCATACCCCCCCCCCGCTATCCTATACAGTGGGCCACCAGAAAGCCCCTCATTTACCACCGGTGGCCCACCAGTGGTATACCAGTCAACCAGTTTGCTACTGGGGTAGCCTCTAGTGGCTCACCCATTCTGCCTCTTGTGGCCCTCAATTGGGCCTCTCATTTTTGCTGTCTGGGCCGAGTTGCCACTTTTTTCGACAGCCGGCGCCACGGGCGATGATTGCATCATTCTCCTATTGCGTAGTGGGGTTGCCTTTCGCCCCACTGTTGGAGAATGTATGATTACAATGCAATGCATACGTGGATACCCTAGGAACGAGTGTGACTACATGTAGCGAGGCTGATAAGCGGTAGAAGTTTAAAAACATTGTCAATAGAGGTCACCCTTACGCGGGTGTGTTTAGGGTCTATGTCTGAGCGCAAGATAGGGAAGAAATACTGTGCCCCTTTAATCCCCTGTTCTTTCATCCAGGGGACCGAATGAAACTGTTGCGGACCTAAAAGAACACCTTTCTAAGGAAATGTACCACCTCATCCGAACCCACATGTCGATCCTTGTGAACGGCGTCCGCATTCCTGTGAACTTGGGGGAGACCATCTTCCAGCGACCGTCAGCTGCGTGTGATACGGGAGAAGAGATGACGTTTGATGGGTGTGGTAAGCTCACGTTTTCTACCAAACAGACAGAACAGTGGCGATGGTCTATTGGAGCAAAAGGCGTATAAGAAATAATGGCGCCCGCCATGTCGGGGGACAGACCGAAAAGTCACTTCGACAAAACTTTGTTAACCCTGGCCGCCGAGGTCAACAAATGTTTTTCGTGGGGATATTTCGGTTCGTCTCCCGACAGGGAATGTTACTGCGAATGAACTTGTCGCCTGAGCATCTCACAGCGCACGCATTGACATCAATATGGGCGCCGCAGCGGACCGGAACCGTAGGCCTGGCATTTATGACGGTTGAACATGCTATTCCCTCTATTCCACTCATTCTTTTGATGTATTCGTGCTAAACATGCTGACGCCAATCGACACCAAATATGATTTACCGGTAATCGGAGCTCGAGTGCCTAATAATCGACTTCAAATATTCGAAGCGGTCAAACGAAAAAACGTCGGCCATTTTGTTTCCCGTGAGCTGTGGACATTGTATCTTGAGAGGGAGACATTGAAAAATGTCCACCACCCACATCCATCTCGGGATGAGTACTTTAGGGTACTAACAGGTCCGTCCGTGAGATGAGTAGAAAGGTACTCATAATGATATTCTATTTCCGCTCATAGTGAGTAGGTAAATACTCATAATGAGTTGGTAAATATACACGTATGGCTTCTCTCAAGTACCAAATAGTACTCATACTGAGTAGTTGGGTACTCATGGTGGGTAACACAGGATACTCATTGGGATGATCACTTGAGTACCATTGGGATACTAATCTTGAGCAGTTTTGGCTGCTCCAAAGAGTTGTCCTTTTCTTCCACTGTGTGGTTGAGTGGGACACTCTTGGCGATCGAAAAACCCTGATCAGGGGACTCTGTTAGGCTGAGTAAGTATCTTTCACGGAACGCTACGTAATAGCCCCATCACACTGAGCTAGTTCTCAGTGCGTTCTTGTGAATGTTGCCGAACGGGCTCAAACTGTGTGCGAACGGAGTGGACGTCGTGGCAACTNTACTATTGGAAAACCACATCGCCAGCAAGTTTTGGGTGTGCCAAACCCTTGCCAGCAAGACCCTTTTTAAGGGGTCCAAAAACCAAAATATTTATGCGAAGGCGGTCAGACATGCTGTTAAGTGTTTTTAGAAGCTGAAAGGGCCTACTATTGGAAAACCACATCGCCAGCAAGTTTTGGGTGTGCCAAACCCTTGCCAGCAAGACCCTTTTTACGGGGTCCAAAAACCAGTGGATATTGATGCGAAGTCATACACACAGCCAAGTTTTTTTAGAAGCTGGATGGACCTTCGATTGGAAAATCACAGTGCCAGCAGGTTTTTGTGCACCAAACCCAGGTATGATTTCACTTGTTTCTATGAATCGAATGATAGCCTAGATTTCCAAGAAATTGACTCACAGCATGCATGATTATAAATAGACAGGCCGATGCAGAGCTTCACCACTTGAAGTTTTGGCATGTAGGCCTCATGAACAGTATCGTAGAGCTGCATGAGGTCTGTTCCTCTCTTTCATGTAAAGGTGGAGGAAGTAAAGAAGAGAGGTGAGAATTTTAAAGGGTTAGTTGTAAAGGTTGTCATGTATGATGTGAATTGAATCACATGCCTGCAGGCTGGGTGTATTTTAAGGGCAACTGTTGAGGGGGGGGGGGGGGAGCTAGTCAATTGGCTTTGGCTATTAAGTGGCGTCCATGGTCTGCCGGTATGGACTTATAGTTTAGTCAGCGTAGGCCTACACACAGAATTAGCTGCCAAAAGCCCAGTTGCTTACTCCCAAATGAAGACTATAATAAACGGCACAATCTACCGGTATGACACAAATTTTGGCTTTATCAATTTCAGAACATGGGGGATTCCGTTTGTCTATTCTGTAAAAACGGTGAAGGGGAGGTGTCCAACTTAAAACCCATGCAGGAAAAACAGTGGGACACTGCAAAGCAAGCATCCATAAAACGGAAGTCTCAGAAAAAGGACCAATACAATGATGCCACAATAATCATACAGGCATCGACAACGTATGAGAAATATTGGTATCACTCGAAATGTCTAAGTAGCTATGCTGCTGTGAAGAAGAAATTGGAACCTGATGCACAATCATCGGAAATCGAACCACCTACCAAAGTAACCCGTTCCAATTCAAACATCAGCCCTTCAACAAGTCGTACTGGAGTTTTTGGTAACGAGTGTTTGTTCTGCCCCTTTGAGAGGAGGAGAAGTGGCAGCTCACAAACAGCCACATATGAAAAACCTCGACCTATCTCTTCTAGGAACAGTGCGGCGGCAATCATTGATGCGGCAAAGCATCAAGATAATGACACTAGTCGTAGAATTCTCAGCATTCCTGGTGATTTGCTAGCGAAAGAAGCAAAATGCCATGATTCCTGCAAACGGGAGTTTATCAAAGCTGGAACTCCCCTGGCTCGACCATCCACCAAAGATGAAGGTGGATCCGAGATCTCAGCCATTCGCATAAAACATAACAAGGCCTTCGAAGCACTGTCGTTCTTTCTCCAGGAGGAAATCGTTCAGAAACGCAGGCCCTTGATGGCATCAACACTCTTCAACCTGTACCGAGAGGAGTATCTTGGTGTCGGCGGCACAGTGGAAGAATTTAGTGACTACTCGGTTCAATCACTTATGACGAAGGTCAAGAAGCTAACTGGCGTACAAACAGATAAAGAATCGAACAAGACAGGATTGTTCGCGTTTCCATCAACGATGACAAAAGAAGAAGCAAAGATTCTGGTTCGGAATTCTAGTTTTCGGGAAGAGGAGATTAGGTGTGCTGCAATGACAATACGAGCAGAGATTGCATCGTTACCAAAAACTGAGCTACCTTCGCCAACATCAATACATACAATAAAGGAAACAGCCCCAGCAATACCGCCACTGACTGACCTGTTCTTCCGAACTGTGATGAACGGACTAAATAAGAGCGACGCCCCTGAAACAACCGAGAGAAAGATCACTGCTATGGCATCTGATGCTGTATTCAATAGTAGTCGTGGTTTGATTAGACCTTGGAAGAACACAGTGCTAGGTCTTGGCATATCATCTTTGACTGGCTCCAAGACTGTAATCACAGTACTGAATCGACAAGGCCATGCGATTTCCTATCCCACAGTCAAAGAATTAGAAACAGAAATTGCGTACTCGTGTTCCAATGAAGACCAAGAAACGCCATCTGGATTAGCACAATCGGAAATCTTAGCCACTGGTATGAATATAGGGGTATACATGTACATGTACATGTACATGAACTTGAGAAAGCTACCTTGTGACTCGCATTACAGAGGTTTTCATGAAACGTGTGTGGGCCTTATAATTTTACGTACTACATGTACTACGACGATGATTATCTAAACTTATTTTTCTATTTCAGCCACCGCTTGGGATAACTATGACGTTGCCATTGAGACACTGGATGGAAAGAATACCCTACACGTGACAGTCGGCATCTGTTATCAGAACTTCCACCCAGTTCTGCACTCGCTGGCAAAGAAGCAGGGCATCACTGGCACCTTCGTCGAAAAACCCAGGCGGAGTTTTGTTGGACATGTTAAAGAAATACCACCTTGCTATTCCAATCTGAAGGTTGCATTGTTTAAATTTGACCAAGAAAAAACCGAGGCCAATCTCTTAGGACAGGACGGCATTGACTTCATATGGTTGGTCAAGTCGTGCACGGAAAAACTACCACTGTCAAATGGTTATTATTCATTGTTTGTTCAGGACACTCTGCCAAAAACGGTAATTGCATACATGGACCCAATATCACAGCCACCAACTCGCAACGATGTTGTCCAAGAGACCATGGTTCGGTCTTTGAAGGTAGCAGCTGAGAACAAGCAGGAGTATGCTATCGTTTCCTATGATCTCGCAGTGGCCCTGAAGGCGTTTTCAATTCAGTCTTTGAAGGCGCCAGACTTCGACAACTTGATCATTCTCTTAGGTGTATTCCATCTTGAACTTGCACTTTTTGGGGCACTGGGAACATACATAGCAGATTCAGGTATTGAGTACATCCTCACCGAATTCGGTATCCTTGCAGAAGGCTCCTTGAATGGTGTCTTAAAAGGTAAGTTCTACAACCGATGCACTCGCATCCATCAGCTTGTGGCAGCTGTTATGGAGAGGGTCATATTTCAGAGATACATTGAAGACGCCCCAGAGGAAGTCAGGAAGGTTTGTGAAGATTTGTTGACAGAATCTGACCGACATGATCTAGAAAGCAAATCTCAATCTGATCAAGTACAACTAGCTATGAAGGGGTTTGAGGCATTCTTCCATGGGCTAATCAATGGCTCAGAAGGGAAGTTAGCACAGTTCTGGGCGATCTATGTGTACATCGTGAACAGGGTTCACCGCTTACTCCAGAGGGCTGTACGTACAAATGATGTAGATCTTTTCCTGAGAGTCTTGCCATGCATTATTGAAATCTTCTTCGCACTGAATCGACCTAACTATGCTCGCTGGGGATCACTCTTCCTGGACAAGTTGCAAAACATGCCAGAGGCAGCAAGGAACGTTTTGGAAGCTGGTGCTTTCTCTACTCGACGAACCAGCAAGTCATATTCTCGATCTCCGATCGACCTCACGCTCGAGCAAACGGTGAATCGTGATGCGGCATCATCAGCAACCGGGATAACTTCATTTGCCAATTCAGAAAGTACGTTTCGACGATGGTGCATTAGTCTTACACAGCGTAGCATGGCAGTGTCGGAGATGAAAGACATCTGTAACATCCAAGCTGGAGAGACGCCAGCAAATCAGCTGAAGAACAGTCGTATCAAGAGGGATAATTGTGATATGGAAGCGGTGACCAAAGCCTTGGAGGAAACATGTAATCCATTCAGTAAAAATGCCCCTATGTTCGTACAAATGATGTAGATCTTTTCCTGAGAGTCTTGCCATGCATTATTGAAATCTTCTTCGCACTGAATCGACCTAACTATGCTCGCTGGGGATCACTCTTCCTGGACAAGTTGCAAAACATGCCAGAGGCAGCAAGGAAAGTTTTGGAAGCCGGTGCTTTCTCCACTCGACGAACCAGCAAGTCATATTCTCGATCTCCAATCGACCTCACGCTCGAGCAAACGGTGAATCGTGATGCGGCATCATCAGCAACCGGGATAACTTCATTTGCCAATTCAGAAAGTACGTTTCGACGATGGTGCATTAGTCTTACACAGCGTAGCATGGCAGTGTCGGAGATGAAAGACATATGTAACATCCAAGCTGGAGAGACGCCAGCAAATCAGCTGAAGAACAGTCGTATCAAGAGGGATAATCGTGATATGGAAGCGGTGACCAAAGCCTTGGGGGAAACATGTAATCCATTCAGTAAGAACGCCCCTTCTGCAGTAGTCAATATTGCAACAGGCAAAGTTACAACGGCAGCAACAACGGATTACTTGACACAAGTACTTGAACGAGGAAAAGATCTTCGGAAGAAATTTGCAGATGAATGTGCGGCTGATGACAAGAGATTCTTGAAGAGGATCCCCAGATGCCAGATATTAAACTTCGCAAGAGAAAACCTCCGTAAGAAGTCCTCAGGAGAGAAGAAGGCACTAGGTGCTGCTGAGAGTGTCCGTGATGCATTTGGCTACTTGCTGACCGCAACTGCTAAATCAGATGCGAAGCCTGATTTGAAAGTGATCCTGAGTTACCCTATCACTGAAGTACCACTGGCTCTGGCCCATACTGATGGCAGCATGAACAAAACTGAGAAGGCTGCATTCACAAAAATCTTAGAAGAAAAACAAGTGAAGGTACTTGATGAGAAGTCAATCGGACAAGTCAATGTCACTATGTATGATGGGGGTCTACTCATGCACGAGATTCTTCCCAAACACAACAAGTCAACCTACAGCAGAATTGTCCGGGATTTCATGGTAAAGCTCTGCTCTGCTCCTGGTACCGAAGTCCACCTTTTGCTTGATAGGTACATTACACCTTCCATCAAGGATCCCGAACGGCAAAAAAGAGGAGGTATAAATGATGTCACCTACCAGATAACCGGCCCAGAACAACAACAAAAACAAAAGGGTAGCGAGCTACTCAAAGATGCCTGTTTTAAGGAACAGTTCGGACAGCTTCTTCTTGCTGAATCACAAAAGGAACAATACGGTTCAATCATTGGGGAGAAAACCTTATACATATCTCATGGCGGGACTTGCATTCGATTAAAAAACACATTGGGACGGTTTGAAGTGAGCAGACCAGAACGAATGCAGGGGCAGCATGAAGAAGCTGATACGCTGATTGCTTTTCACGTTGGCCAAGCTGAAAGTGGTACTGTCGTGGTACGTTCATCGGACACAGATGTAGTAGTTGTGCTAACTTCATTAGCTGCCAGAAAGCCAGACGTGTCCATAATCATGGACTATGGAACAGGCAACACCAGGCGCTTCATTGATATCACAACTAAGCTTCCACTCACTTACTGGTTGTGATTTCACGTCATCGTTTTATCGAAAAGGAAAGAAGAAACCATTTGAGATACTTCAATCAGACGACGACAATCAATATCTAAGTGCCATCCAGTCACTCAATTCTCCTGATGTTGACTATCAGTCCGTAACTGCATTCGTTTGCCATATGTACGGTGCGAAGCGCCACCAAGACATTGATGAGGCGAGGTACGAATCATTCATGAAAATGACTGGGGGAAACAAAGTACTGAGCAAAGTCAAGAAGGTCAATTGCTCTTCACTTCCTCCATGCAGCAAGTCACTGCACAAACACATCCAACGAGCAAATTTTGTTTCAATGCTGTGGCACAATGCCGACCAAGCCATGCCCAATGTAAGCAGTCCCCTGGATTTTGGGTGGAAGGAAGACAACAGTGGAGCATATGAACCTTTCTGGTTCGAAGGTCCAGCTGTATTAGATGTTACACCAGGTGAGTGTGAAGATGAAGTCGAAGAGGTGGAAGAAAACAATGAAGAGTCTGCAGGTGAGTGTCAAGATGAATTTGAAGAGATGGGAGAAAACAATGAAGAGTCCGGAGGTGAGTGGAGTGGGGACAGTGATGACAGTGAAAGTGATGAGTAAATTGTCATTGTATTGTACCCTACACCTACCTACCGGTATTGTATGCGAGACTTTTTTGTGATTGTATTGTGGATGCACAACTGTCTGCGTCTTGTATAAAATATGATTGATCTACAATGTATCCAAAGAAACCACGGTACTGGTATATCCTCCGAACACCGTGGGCAAAAGTATTCATGCCCCAATAAGCCTTGTAAAGCTCAGTCATATTATGGCAGGTACTTGAGTAGCGAGTTGTGTCACTAGGGCTACCTATTTTGGGCCCTTCTGAATCATTGGTTTGACTGGTACATGTACTTGTATTGTATGCGAAAAGTACAGGCCTACTATAGTAAGCTGTTTGCTGTTAAAATGTTTCTAACCAAAGAAAAGGTACATGAATGTTGAGGTACTAACGTTGGGTGGGACACCCTATCAAAACTTAAAATATCCATTGTTTTTATGTTGCGTGTGTAATTTCATTTTATGAAAATAACTGTATTCACAGTAGTGGCGGTCTGGGACAACCCGTCGGAAGTCGCTGAGTGATCAACAAGGGCTGTTATATTGCCTGTGTATTGAACTGCTACTGTTGACCTGTTACGTAATACATTTCGGCTATTGAAATGTGCGGGTTCACCAAGGCACTTTCCTCAAACGCGACATCCGCCGGGTTTCCCCAGACTGTCACACATGTTTCACACATCACTGCTGACACTGTTAATTTGTTCTGACAAATAAATGAAAACTAATAAGAATTTTGTCGCTTTTCATGTGTGGTCAGTGGTTTAAACCATTAATGCATGACCATAAAAAGAGGTCCAGCTGGCAAGGGTTTGGCACACCCAAAATTTGCTGGCAGTGTGGTTTTCCAGTAGTAGGCCCTTTCAGCTCCTAAAAACACTTAACAGTGTGTCTGACCGCCTTCGCATAAATATTTTGGTTTTTGGACCCCTTAAAAAGGGTCTTGCTGGCAAGGGTTTGGCACACCCAAAACTTGCTGGCGATGTGGTTTTCCAATAGTAGGCCCTTCCAGCTTCTAAAAACACTTAACAGCGTGTCTGACCGCCTTCGCATAAATATTTTGGTTTTTGGACCCCTTAAAAAGGGTCTTGCTGGCAAGGGTTTGGCACACCCAAAACTTGCTGGCGATGTGGTTTTCCAATAGTAGGCCCTTTCAGCTTCTAAAAACACTTAACAGTGTGTCTGACCGCCTTCACATGAATATTTCAGTCTTTGGCCCCTTAAAAAGGGTCATTGTCCTCAAAAGGGTTCAGTCTAAAGTTGCTGGCATTGACAAATTTATGATGTCACATCATCAACCCACAATCCCGTATGTTTAATTTTTATGACCGTGCTCACATAATTAAAACCACTTTTGGAACCCTTCAAAAAGGGTGCCAGGGTCAAACGCACAGGAGTCAAGCTGCCAGCAATGGTGATTTGCATACATCAGGCACAGAAGTTTCACTTATATGGGTCAAACCTTTTTACCCTTTTCACATAAATAAATCGAGCCAGCTCCCGGTCTA
>NMRB01002290.1:71827-92064 GCA_002633025.1 Notospermus geniculatus
ATGTTCTCTGCCGAAAGAGACGCACGTACAGCATGATTCGGCGGGAACTCCCAAGCTGGGTAAAGTTAAGGATCCTTATGTTTACCCAGGATGATCCTGGGTAAAGAAAATGCTTACCCAGGATAATCCTGGGTAAACATAAGGTATACCCAGGACGACATTGACCCATTCAGCTCTAGTTAGGGTGAGGTGGGGAAGCTGAGGTACTTCAGCACTGTGTTGTGCGTGACACTACGATATAATCTACGTGTCATGCCTGTCATCTTAAGGTGACTCAGACATGGCGTTCGCTGATTGGGCGCATTTTCTCAGGCACCAAATACCCCAGCAAATCAGGTGAATTCTCTCAGGGGTTTGTCTGCGGTGACGAAGGTAGCGAGCAGTAAGAACGCCTGATATTCTCAGGATGCCCAATGTGGTGTGACCTCTCGCCGGGTTTTTCGCAAACACGGGTCTGTAAAAACACGGATATTTTCAACAGGTGTAACCTTAGCTATAAATTCCTACCGGACTCGAACCCACGGACCTTTGCATAAGGCATCAATCGCCAGCACTAAGGGGCTAGTGTCAAGTGGTATAGATTAGGTGTTACACTTAACACTGACACTTAACACTGGTCTTACACGGGCTGTGACCTCATCCAGTGTAGGCTACTCATGTGGGTTGTGTGTGCGGGGGCATGACCTCTCTTCCCAGAACATAAAAGTCTCCTCCTCCTCCTCCTCGGTAATCAAGTGTTCCATTTGGCTGCCACTTTGGAAATCATGTGATATGAGCACGGATACTGATTGGCTTTCACGGAAATTGTCGCTTCTCGCCATCGCCGTCGTGCAGAGCACACGACGCGATATGCTCGGCAAAAAGCGATTCCTCTTGCCAAAAATGAAACTGTTTGATACTGTGATAATCGCTGGCAAGAGGATTCCACGGATCGCAGTCCAGCGCACACATGCGTCATCAACAGCCGATTTTTCTCGCTTGCGAAATCGCCTAGGCTAGCCTTTTTAAAACATTGGTGCTCGGACATCTAGGCCCGTATTTTAGAATGCTCCTCAACGTGAAGGAGTTTCTCAAGGCTATCGTTCTCCTGTTGAGAACAATAGCCTTAAAGCGAATTGATATCGAAACAAATTGATTTAGAAATAGAATTTGAAAGGGGACGAGTTTTCGGGAAAAATGTAAACAAACTTCTCCGGAATGTCAACAAAGAAAAATGTTCGTGCATTCTGATTGGCTGAAATTTTGTGTTTACAAACACCAGCCAAATGTAAATAAAATCCGCTATCAATTCGCTTTAAGAAACTCATTTTATAATTCTCAAATAAAATATGGATGTCAGAGATGTCGGAGGAAGAAGTTATTTGAAAAACAATATTGTTTTTAAACTAACTCACTGACTGCATCCATCAGACTGTTCAATTCAAATCAACTAACCAGGGCCCATGTTCCCGAAGCCGTCGTAAGGTTAACGATATCGTTACGCTATGCATTTTTCCAGTATTAACGACATCGTTAACCTTACGACGGCTTCGGGAACATGGGCCCTGCATGGTCAATACATTCTGCATAATGCATCGTGTAGAAATCGGCTAACCTCTTCCTACACTCTGCAGCAAGCAGCCAGATTCCGTGTTCAACGCTTTGGGATTTTCTCGCGCGCCCAATCAGAAGCCTCGTTTCTTCGTCGTTCACGGAAGAAAAAATATCAATGATGTCAAAGGGGTATATATGTACCAAGTTTCAGATCAATAGCTCCAGCGGTTACGAAACGTGCCCTGCTAACGGACGACGGACGACGGACACCGCAGGATTGTAAAAGCTCACGAGTGAGCTAAAAACGCGAACCCTCTACTACATAAGGGTAGGAACACACCTAACGCGATTCGTTGACGCATGCGGCAACGCCTTTGTTATTTTCCGCCGCACTGCACGCAAACAAAGGTTTTGACGCATGCGTCGCCCTATCGCATGCGAATCGCGTCAGGTGTGTCCCTACCCTAACCGTGCAAATGCGTCGTTTCTTTGAAACCGCTCTTACTATCCGTTACGACGTTTACCGATACGGTTAGCTAATCGTAGTCGTCGCACTAACCGTGCGTCATCGAAACCAGTCTGTTATTATTATTAAAGCTGACGTGAATGAACAAAAACCACAGCGCCACAGTATGGTGGTCTACAGAAGTGCGAACGCCCTTTGGAGTTTCTCCAGAACATGATAGACTACCGCCTATTTGGTGGCGCCACTGTATTCAGTCTCAGGCTTTCAATCGAGACACATCAAGAGATCGTGTCCAAGTGACAGAGCCTAATAGACTTAGCACGATCCATAGGAACCTGAGTATGAGGTTGGTCAGGGTTCTTTAGTGTTTGCGCGCAGTTGACATATATGGTACAGTGGCGAAAACTTCGGCATCAACAAATAATACACCACTCGTCTGAGTTTCAGAAACTCCAATTGGTACCATTGCAAACATGTTGCATATAAATCTTATTTGATTTCTTTTGCCATAGTTTCGTTATTTGAATATATTTTCACAGAAATGCAATGTACTTGGTCTGAGAAGTAATACATGCATGACTTGCGCGATGTGTGTGTATTTGTAGAAATAATATTTAATTGATTACGGTAATTATGGCCAAAGGAATAAAATAAGAATTTTCCTCAACGTATATGTAATGATATCTAATGACGTTGATGTGCGTCAGATGAGTGTTGTATTGTTTTTGAATGCATAAATGTTTTCAACTGGTGCTTGGATAACACCATAAATGTCAACAATAAGTGAATACTATAGAATGGGGATCAACTTTCCTCTCTGGTTCCGAAAGAACATAACGCCTTCGACCTGCTGACGTCATTGGGACGCCATCGCTCGATGTTACTCCATTGACGGACTCATGGAGAATACAGTGGCGCCACCAAATATGCTGGTAGTCTATCATGTTCCGGAGGTGCTTTGAAAGTGCCTTATGGTCGTTTGTATTTCTCTTGACCACCACCGTGGCGTGGTGGTCTTTTTCAAAGCTGGAATCTCCAGTTTTTGTTCATTCACGTCAGCTTTAATACCACATTTTACAGTGCCCTTACCAAGGTTGACATAAGATTAGAGAGGTAAAACATTGATAAAACAATTAGTGATAGAACTCTTTAAAAAGATGTGTTTTCAATGCTCTCCTAAAAGTGTTTTCTTCTTTCTCAAGTCAATAACAGAAAGATCAATACTTCTTAAGTAGGTTTAAATTTAAGTATGTTTTGATCTACAGAGTATCCCAGAAAAAATCGCAACAGTTAGGAAAATCGTGATTGTGGAGAAACCAAATATCACAGCCATATAAAATTGGTTTTGCGAGTGCGCCAGAGCATAAGCTTCATTTTCATACCAATTTCATGTTGCTACAGTTTCAGATGGCTGCACAATCATTGTTTGACTGCGGTGAGGTATTCAATTGCCGCATGTTTCAATCCAATGAAGAACACAACACCTTGATTTCAGACGCGTTTAATATACATGTAGACATGTATTGAGCCCATATGGCCCACTTGACTAGCCTAGGGTGCCGGCGGTCTTCTGACGTCATATGGGTAGACCGCCATCTTTGTTGAAAATGTCTATACTCCAGATTTCCACGGCCAGAGATACTGAAACGCTCCCCATACACAAAGGTCAAATCAGCCCTACAATGGTAAAAGGCAGTAACTCCAGTTTATGACATTTTGAGAAAAAGACCATTGTGTGTTTCTTCCATTGTCGTACCACATTGCAATGGCAGAAGGCAGTAACTCCAGGAGCTACTACGTGCATTTTGCCATGGAAATGGAGATACTGCCATCCCACTAGGGTGTATCTCGCTTATACAGCAGTGTACGGGTGTTAATGCACTGTCAAAATATGCACATAAACAGGAAGTCAATCTCCAGAATTCACGAATTTTCGACCCCAACCGGGGTCTTTTTCAAGTGGAACTTTACAATCTGAAACTCTAGAAAAGACTATGCAGCATGATCAGGAGTTCAAGAAATGCCCAATAGGTGGATTTCAGCCAAAAGTGGAGTTACTGCCTTTTACCATTGTAGGGCTGAAATATTCGGGTTAGTCAGGTTTTAATGCCAGGTCTTAAGAAAGTTTTAGACTAACACCAATATTTGACCTCCCTTCAGGTTCTATCTTAAAACCCGCTTAAAATTGTCTCAAGAAAGTTTTAAAACCTGAGTATTAAAACTTCTCTAGATAAAACTTCGTTAATCCCAGCAGGAAGCTGAAGTTTTAAAAATTTTAATGGAAAATGAATTGGGTGAGGTTTTAGTCCCTAGGGACTAAAACCAGACTAAAACCTGCAGAGGTCAAATGTTTGGATTAAGGTTGCAGCTATGTTTGCCATCCCAGGTACAAGCCATAGCACTCCGAGGTCAAATGTTTGGATTAAGGTTGCAGCTATGTTTGCCATCCCAGGTACAAGCCATAGCACTCCGAAGAGCTGAAAACTCTGACCAGACACCTGCTTATACTAGTAGAGAGCCAATTCACAGACATCTTCGACTAAATGAAGGCGAAGAACAGATTCCATTAATCTCAGCTTTTAACCAAGTTTTAGTCTGGGTTTTATCTAGGTTTTAACGAAGTTTGAATGAAGTCTTAATCTGAGGCAGGTTTTAGGAGTTCAGATTAAAACCTACCAAGTGGGATAAAACTCCGATTATATCAGTTTTAGCTTAGTCCAAATATTTGACCTCACTCCTTCAACTTACCCTTTTCTGATAAATGGAACAATTACCCTTTATAAAATATTGTTTCATACAAGCTGCTTCCCTCTCACGCCCATTGCAGATGTATCTGTTTCCAACAGCACACGAGGCTATCGTCATACATCCTTTCCTCAAAAGGCAGGCAACGGCACATTGTAAAATAGAGATCGTTAACACATTCCAGTCTGGATGACGGAATGTACGGCCATCAGTTACATGCTGATATGACGTCTCCTTCGTTTCATTCATCACGGTGTACTCGTATCATCAAAGAGTTCATTAGCAGGGAGAAATTTGGTGGCCTCAGCTTTCATCTGCCAAAATAAAAATCCATTCACTTGTTGCTTGAAAATTGCCGGAAAAATTGTCAACGACGGATAAGTTAGGCTGAATGGGCCAATAGGGAGTTTGAGATCAGCAACTTATCACGGATCCTTATACGTAGGCTATACGGATAGATTTCTGTACAGTGAGGACAAATTTTGTGTATATTTCGATCCGTATAAGGATCCGTGATAAGTTGCTGTTCTCAAACTCCCTATATTGTCGTCCTGGGTATACCTTATGTTTACCCAGGATCATCCTGGGCAATCCTTTTCTTTACCCAGGATCATCGTGGGTAAACATAAGGATCCTTATAGTCCAGGCGCTGAGGGGGTTTTCCCAGCTTGGGAGTTCCCGCCGAATCGTTATGATCGTTTTATTTATTTATTTATTTATTTATTCGTGGGTAAATTCTTCATTGAAGCATACATATAGATAAAACATCCCTTAAAACATTATACACCTGTACCAGGGCTGCTTACCCCCTGGTTCGGATTTGGGGATTCTTGATAAAAATAATTGAGGATTTTAGGTCCAAATTGTGGATTTTATAGAATTTGGCATGAAATATTTGTGGATTATTCCCAATAAATTGTGGATTAATTATCAATGGCAATCTGCTCGTTTTTTATTGTATTCACAGCTCCAATCATCCTCTAACATGCCCAGGATATCAGACAGGGTGAAACACGAAGAGACAGAATGGACTAAAACAATCAAATAAATGAACACTTTTGGCAGAGAGTTCAAATATCCAAATAGCCACAGAAAAGAAGCAACAATTAGTAATTTCATTTTTCAACATATATACAAATATTCAAAACACAATGCATTTCAAACCTTCACGGTTCCTCCTCAGGTGAACGAATTGGCTATCAAATAAATGAAGTTAGTTTACTCATTATTACTGGCACAACGTTGCCTGGGACTAGCAAATATGAAATTACTGGCACAATATATAAAGATAAAAAATTATCTAAAAATAAAACAAACCCTGATAACTGGCAAACCATGCCAAAATTCTGTCCGACAGTGACAATGTTCAATTCACACATGGACTAGCAAAATGAAATTACTGGCACAAAATACATACCCAGGATGATCCTGGGTAAACATAAGGTATACCCAGGACGACATTGACCCATTCAGCATAAGTTAGCTTGGCCTCAAAATGCAGTTTTTAAAGTGGTCCTGAACCGCCGGGGTGAGCGAGACAGCCTCGCCAGTATGAATGAGCGCCTGTCAATCATCACGTCACGTGATTACTATGAAATTTGCTTCGCGATCACTGATTGGGCAAGTTCTGATAGCTGACAGCTGTGTGACAGCTGATTGTCAAAACAACACGGATGCCACCGGTTCACCGAGTCGAGATTTCTCCTCGATTCCCGGGAGTTTCAGAGGATACATTCACGCCTAAGAGTGTTCAATCCGACAGGAGTGACACCATTGATGACGATATCGGCAGGTATGCCAGGCAAGTTGGTCTTTTCTTGGAAGGAGCCCCAGAATTCGCTGACATTACACCGGCACGGCGGCGAGATCCGCAGTCCGGCAATATGTTAATGATGCCATACATACAAACAACCTCCTCATCGTCTAAAAACGGGGTTCTTTCTTTATGATGAGCCACTTCGATAATGTCTCTGGACAATCCACAGCCGCTGGTCGGCATTTGCTACCTTTTTAGGCCGCCTTTTCCCTTCTTTCACTTCTCGCTTCGGCATCCTGTCTGCTGCGATTTGCACGACCAGCTCAGTGTCGACAAACTCAGTGAAGGTAGCGTACTGCGCATGCTCAGAATCCAGGAGCGGAAATCGGAAGTTCCATAGGCGGTGAAAATGATCGGGTGCCAGCTTTTGCTTGGCGGTTTAGGACCACGAAAACAGTTGCACGAAATATCCATACGAAAGGGACGAACACGTTTATAAGTTGAAGTTGTGCTTATCATCAGCATCACTGTCTTCAGCATCATCAACAACACACTTTCACCGTCCTTTTCGTTGTGTCTTACAGCGAACAAAATATTTTCGCACCTACGTGTTGAGTTCTCGCAAAGGCCCCGAAAGCCAACGTGAGCGTCTGCTCTAATCCTTTTGTTCGGACTTGTCCCTAGTCCCTGACCGTCAGCCACGGACTTAGAGTATTTTCAGTAAAAAGGAAAACACTAAGGGAGAAGAAAGGGTGAAAAAAGTCACGTCCAAGTCGAGTGTCGAACCAGCGACCTTCTGATTTGTAGGCAAACGCTCTACCGACTGAGCTACCGAGGCAGCTGGCAGCGACGGCGTTGAATCTACGTCTTATTTAATTAGTGTAATATAATATCAATATATAATGCTAACCCTGACAAAAACCTTTTCTTCTAGCCCTAACCCTACCCATAGCTCTACCCCCATCCCTAAACCTTACCCCCGGGGCCAAAATCAACCCCACGCGCGTTGAAAAAGCGTTTACTCGCGAAGAATTGGCCCTCTCATGTCTATAACAGTAACTACACTGTACATATGCGCATGCGCATAACTGGGCTGACGGTCTGCGGCTAGGTAAACCTTTTTGTTCGGTGACAACCAGGAAGTAAACTCCAAATCCAATATGGCCGTCCTGTTTTGGAAAAGCTGGCTGCACGCATGAAATTCACATGCCGAGTACTCTATACCTGTTGAAAATATTGCTGTCAAAATGGGTGGACTAAATAGAAAAGAACTCGAACTTTATGATCCACTTGTCGTTTGATCCTCAAAATGTACCATTTCGTGGGAAAGTGTAACGATTACTAGTCTTTTGTTTCAACTTATTAGCTAATTAGTGCGTTCCAAGATACATCCCATTCAATTCCTTTTGACTTATAGACCCCGCAGGTGCCTTCATTTCCGTCATATATCTTGTACTTTTATGGTATTTTGACATTTTCTATTTACAACGCCTGGCCACGTTTCAAAAATTGAAAACGTTGGCTCGCCCTTAATGAGTGAAACACGCATGACTCATCGAAGTGTTGATCCATTCTTGGAAAAAGGTACAACCGACTTGGATGAAATCTACGTGACGACAGGAGCCTGATAGCATAGTGGTTATAGTCTGGAAGCAAACCCGGTAACCCCTTCAAATCTGATAACAGTAACGTTTTGATGTTTTCGTGACCTTTGGAGGTAGGCAAATCAGAATCCGCCGGGTGCCACCGTGTCACCCTTTAGCGTTCTGAGAAAATCCCGTTTCAAGTTCAGGGGCCGGTTGCACAAAAGCATACTAGGCCTAGTATCATTCTATGTTGGTTACCAAACTGGCTACCAAGTTGGTACGGTTGCACAGAACTATACATGTATACTATGTCTGATATCATTGTAAACAGCATACTGGGCCGATTTCACAAAGGCAGTTTAAGATTTAGACGCGTGTAATTCATACTTCTTCAGGTTAAAGGCCTAGTAAAGCATTGTTTTGCTGCCAGAACGGTGGCTGATGACGGTGTTTACCCGCACGATAATCACACGCGTTTAACATTCCTGCATTTTTACCCAGGACTACAAAAGAATATTTGAACTTTCAAGAGGCCTTCTCTTTTCTTCTGTCATCCTGGACATAAACGCAGGAATTTTAAACGCGTGTGACTATCCTGCAGGTAAACGTCGCCGATCAAGCACCGCACAGGTAGCGAAACAATGCTTTTCTAGGCCCTTAACATGAATAAGTATGAATTACACGCGTCTAATAGGGGTTTGTCTGCGGTGACGAAGGTAGCGAGCAGTTAGAACGCCTGATATTCTCTGGATGCCCAATGTAGTGGTGTGACCTCTCGCCGGGCTTTTTGCACACACGGGTTTGACACGGATCTGTAAAAACACGGGTATTTTCAACAGGTGTAACCTTAGCTATAAATTCCTACCGGACTCGAACCCACGGACCTTTGCATGAGGCATCAATCGCCAGCACTAAGGGGCTAGTGTCAAGTGGTATAGATTAGGTGTTACACTTAACACTGACACTTAACACTGGTCTTACACGGGCTGTGACCTCACCCAGTGTAGGCTATTCATATGGGTTGTGTGTGCAGGGGCATGACCTCTCTTCCCAGAACACTATTAAAGTCTCCTCCTCCTCCTCCTCCTCCTCCTCCTCCTCGGTAATCAAGTGTTCCATTTGTCTGCCACTTTGGAAATCGTGTGATATGAGCACGGATACTGATTGGCTTTCACGGAAATTGTCGCTTCTCGCACTGTAAAAACGAATAGTCTCGAGAGACCCATGATTTTGTCCACTACCTGGACAATTGGGTTTGAAATGTGTTCAATGGAAAATGGGTCCATGGTGCCCAGAATATTTGTTCTTCGAGCCTGAAATGGACAGCCCATAATGAGAGTTTCATAGGTCACTTTGGCCCATCTACGAATGCTACCGTGGGGTGTTGGCACCCATGAGCAGCAACAGTAGATGGGCCAAAGTGACCTGTGAAACTGGTCATTATGGGTTACTGGAACCTAAGGACCTCCTCGTTTCAGGCTCGAAGAACAAATATTCTGGGTGGCATGGACCCACATTCTCATCTCAAACCCACGTGTCCAGGTAGTGGACAAAATCATGGGTCTCTCGAGCCCATTGGTTTTTACAGTGCGCCATCGCCGTGGTGCAGAGCACACGACGCGATATGCTCGGCAAAAAGCGATTCCTCTTGCCAAAAACGAAACTGTTTGATACTGTGGGCAATAATCGCTGGCAAGAGGATTCCACGGATCGCAGTCCAGCGCACACATGCGTCATCAACAGCCGATTTTTCTCGCTTGCGAAATCGCCTAGGCCAGCATTTTTAAAACCTTGGTGCTCGGACATCTAGGCCTGTATTTTAGAATGCTGCTCAACGTAAAGGAGTTTCTCAAGGCTATCGTTCTCCTGTTCAGAACAATAGCCTTAAAGCGAATTGATATCGAAAAAATTTGATTTAGAAATAGAATTTGAAAGGGGACGAGTTTTCGGGAAAAAATGTAAACAAACTTCTCCGGAATGTCAACAAAGAAAAATGTTCGTGCATTCTGATTGGCTGAAATTTTGTGTTTACAAACACCAGCCAAATGTAAATAAAATCCGCTATCAATTCGCTTTAAGAAACTCCTTTTATAATTCTCAAATAAAATGTGGATGTCGGAGGAAGAAGTAGATAAATATTTATTTGAAAAACAATATTTATTTCTTGTTTTTAGACTAAGGGCGGACTTCCACCTGAAAGTTTTCTGTCGCAATTTTCCTTTTGTAAACTTATAGAAAATTGCCAGATACTCTGTTGCGTGATGAATTTCTGTAGCGTGGAAGAGGCCTTTAAAGATTATGTCAGCCAGTTATTTTTGTGTCTGACAGTTATTGCTTGGAATAGCACATGTTCTATTCCTCGCCAGAAATGTCTGCAATCTTTTCGAACAATACGCGGCAGTCCTCAACAATAGACACACGAGCAAATTTTGGACCACCTGCAACAGAGTGTCTGACANTTTGGGACCGGGGAAATCCGTTGAACACGGAATGTGGTTTGCTTGCGTGAAGGTCAAGGGAGGAGAAGCCGAGTCTTTACCTGAACTCAGTGAAGATGGGTCAATAGGAGCAGTCAGCCGCGCATATTCCCAACAGATGGCAGCAAAGTTCTAGCGGACCAATGTACAGGAAAATCTACGTGATTGCTGCTCGATCAATAAATGACTGGCCGCTATATGCATTGGATTGGGCCGCAGTGACACCTATTGATCAACTCACTGACAGCTCCTATTAAAGGGAGACATGCGAAAAATATTGCCCGGCGGGCACAAGTTGTCTTTGTTTTGATTAGCGCACAGCGCTGTCGGTGACACTACGCTACTGCACAGGCCCCTGGAGAGCTATCAGTGAGTTTAATACACGTATCTAACCAAACGTATCTTAAAAACACAACACGTATCTAAAAACACACCACGAGCTCACAAATTCGTTTTTTGGTTACATACGTGTTCTAAACTCACTGTTAGCTCTCCATGCAGGGGCCTGTGTTGTAGCTTATGTCATCGCGTATTAACAGACGGCGCTGTGCGCTACACAAAACAAAGACAACCTGTGCCCGCCGGGCATTATTTTTCGCATGTCTCCCTTTAAAGCATCACAGTCGAAAGAACACCCAACAGAACACATTATCAAAAACAAAATTACAATTCAGTGTCAGTCAGCTGGTCCTGTTTTTGATAGGCCTATATTATACCAAATATTTGTTGGTTCTGCAGAAGTTGAGGGGGGGGGGTGATGCAAAACGTCTCCTTTTGTTATATGCGACCTTTTTGGCCAAAAATATGATGGAAAAAAGCTTACGTTGGGGCAGGGGGATTTTTCCCTGTGATGTAGCTTCGACTTCGTCCTGCGCTAGCCACGTACTCGTCAGTCCGAAAAAAAATGGCTGTACAACGCAAGGTCAATATCACAGGGACTTGACGCGAGATAGACCTAGGGGTATTTTTATTTTTTTTGTGTTTAACCCTAACCCTAACCCTAGTTGAGGGTTGTAACCCTAAGTATAACCCTAAATGAAGGTGAAAACCCTAGATAGGGTATAACCCTAGCTTTTACTATCTCGCGTCAAGTCCCTGTGGTCAATATGGTTTATGGTTTTCATTTGTGACACTGATGAGGACAGATGTTACATCTGCCAGTGTTTCCGTGTGTCAGTATTTCCCCATATTGGTTGGAAACGCTGACCGGCAGATCGGCTCACTGTTCAATATTGTCAAGTCGCAGCGTAAAGGTGCTCTAATTCGAATTGTAAACAATACACTCTGCCACCTATTGTCAACTTCTGGTACCAACAAATCAGATAAAATCGAATTGAATCTCGGCTTTCACATTTTTTTTTTGTCTTTGAGCGTAAAATCATAAATATATTTCAGTTACAAGAATATTTATCAAGATAGATATAAAAACAGATAACATTAATGTTTTGGTATACACGGTGCTGCCACCTGTCTAAGGAAAAATAACTATTATGATCAACCATGTAAATAAACAAACCGTAATGTTTACGATTCGAACTAGAGCACCTTTAAGCGGAACACTGATGGGCACATTCAAAAATGTTACACCGGACTTGCAGTGGAATCGACGCCTTAGTTGAAGAACGACCTGATTCCAGGGGACTACCTCTCGTATTTCATCCTTCTCAAACGATTATTAGCTGCCCTGGTAAACAGATCGGTCAGCACTCTAACGTGTAGGACACACCGCCAACGTCACGTGTTGAAGCCATAGGGAGTTCGCGACCGGCCATATTTCTGGTTGTGGAACTCAAAGTCACGTATGCCTTGCATTTTGTCTGTTGGGAAGCATCCTGAGAATCTCGGGTTAGTCCGAACGTCTGACTCGTATTGCTATTTTTAGCCTATGCTGGATGCAATACAGAGTCAGATGATGAGTAAACGAAGAACCAGATTTTGGTTCTACGTCATCAGCATGATCAGATCACGGATTGGTGGTTCCCATATCACGTGACCTCAAACAGTAAAGATGGCGATGCTGCGCATCGGCTTTTCGAGAGGAACATTTTTCGTGATTTTGATAACAAATTGCGATTTTCTTGCCAAACGAATGTTTGTCTGGCAAGAGTGAACAGAGAGCGTGATTGCGAGTGTAGCTGGTTGAAACCTAAGCAATTAGAATGCCTGAGAGCAGCGTTGTCAAATGATACGATTGCCGTGCTATGGGAATCTAAAAATAAACAGAATGAATATGCAAAACACGACCTGGAGGTGGACGGACCAATTAAAATAGACTCCCCGCGATAGGCTTCATCTGACTCTTGTTGCGTCCATCAGTTCTGCAAATGAGCAACAGGTGACAGTGTTCGGACTAATCTCGAGTCATTACGGTCGCACCCCTCCCTCAATGCGGACCAAGTGCGAGGAGGGGAGCGGTTGTGAAATTCTAGGTGCGAGGAAGGTGGGAAGAGGAACGTGTTGTCGATGTGGCTTTCACACAAGAATTTCTGGAATTTCCACGATGTGATCAAAAGATGCCAGCTTGGAGAATCTGATCAAGTGTTCCCTGATCAATTTCACTTAAAAAAATGTAGGTCGAGTTGTTCTTGTTGATGAATCGTGTTGAGCGCAATCATTTTTTTCACACGTAACTTATAAATATATGCTTGGACACACGGATATAAGTATCGTTCTGCAAAAAGTCGTGCTGTTTGTGAGTAAATACGAACAAAATCTTGCACATTTCAACTTACCGGACATTTTCCTAATGAATTCTCTTCGAATCTTATCTCTTCCTATCAGACAGCAGAGCTTTTGCGAATCTCTTTCGAAGAATTCTCCGGTCAAATTTAATTTTCTGCGTTCATTTCAATGTACGGATTTCGAACTTGGTTGTTTCTTTTTTGAGAAATATGTTTTATGGGTAAGCCTATATCAAGCATGTAGGCCTACATGTATTTCATTTGCGCTACACTACTATCCAGAGTAGCAATCAGACATTTAATATTAGGGAGGTTTCGCAAGCGCCCGGGTAGGCCCTACGACGACGTTTATCTATTGTGTGGGTATACCCAAACAATAGATAAACGTCGTCGTGTGGCCTAACCGGGCGCTTGCGAAACCTCCCTATTAGAGCGCTTTTGCACCCGCACGTTTAGCATGTTTAGGCAACCTATTATCATCAATTTAGATCATCAAATTTTGGGGTCTCGTGACGTGTACACAAACGGTTAGAGAAAACATCATCAGTGTAGCTAGTTCATATTGGTCAGAGAGAAACGGTTTGCGAAAACAACATATTTTTATCGAAAGCCTCATTCCAACGGTGATCGCTATTCTTTGTTATCGTTTTTAGAAGGATTCCTTATTCATAGCACGCATAATATTTTGTATGTTTGCATATGGACTATATTTTATTAAAGATAATATACCCCGGATTCCTTGTTTACTGTTATTGTTGACAAGCTCGTATGTTTACAAACACTGCAGCGTAGAATTAGTTAGTCAAATTTCCGCTGTGGCGCTCATCAATGAAATGACGTCACCACTATGTCTGACTGTGTTTGTTGATAAGTACCACTCGAAGAAGGATTCCGGGAACTGTCAGCACTTCTGGGGCTGTCGAATGTAGGAATGCAGGAAAAGATATCCGTCAGCATCCAAGCAGAGACTTTGGATATTTTCCGAGGGAGATTCTGTAGGCCTGAACGCTCGGGAATGTGTTCGCCTGAAGTTATCCCAGCGTAGGTACATCGTGTATATCTACTTGTACATCATCTATGTGTCAGTGTCCATTGCCGCTGCAGTTGGTCTATGGCATTGCTGGCAAATCTTGTTGCATTAAGCAGCAAAACTGCAAGCCTCTCGTCATCAACATATCACATTACTTGTTTTCTTCCCCTCCACCGTTTGAATGTCGCGTTTGCAAGCCTTAGACCTACTTGGCAGGCATATTTCAACGCCTTCTCTAATCCATTTTGATTTCGAAGCGAGAACAAACATGGCGGCGTTATATTCACGAAGTAGCCAATCAGACAGAGGCAAGCTGCACTGTTGATGTTAAAACTAGTGGCATGTCAACACAACAATGATTTTATGAATGGATCGGGCCACGTGATGTAAACAATGACATCATCTTTGTTGACAAACATTGCGAATTTCGTGGCCCGCGAAAATAATCCGTGATATATTATCTTTAANCTCCGCCTCCGACTTCGTTCGGTGGATGTCCCGAATACTGGTTCCTGCCATGTGAAGAAGAAGCGCCCGCTTCTGAGCCGCATTGTTTACACCAGAAGCTGCCACAAATAACTCAAAGTCCTGAAGCCAACGCTCCCAGCGCTGCTGCAAAGCCTCTGGTTCGCCCTCACAGTCAAACTCCGCCACACAAGGCAAGCCACTCAACGTCACGGGATTCGACGACGGCATATTCAATCACTCATGTCACTCATAAAACCACCAAAATGTCAATGTATTCCTACAAACCCGTGTTGCGTGCGTTCTGCAGATGTTAAGGTCATCTGTGACATCCTCGTCGCCATATGTGATGTCCCTAAAGGGGGAGAATAAGGGTCAACAACACGGAACTCCGACTATAGTGTCTGGTTTATTTCCCGCCATTATTGGAGCGCCAGTATATGGAACGCCCCTGGATAACATTGTATATAAAACCCGAACCGCGCCAACTGGCGTATCCGGAACGAGACTAGCTACCGTCACACATGTCAGTACTTGTTGACAACCATATGTGAACATTGATCTAAAAACCTAGGCCTACCAAGAAACTGCGTCCAAATCAGTGACCGTGTGAAAGTGAAATTCCATGTTTGCATGGTTGTCATGGCAGCCTCCTCCATTTACGTCACTTCCTGTTGTTTTTTAGGAAGCGTGTATACACGTTAGTTTGCCACAGTTCACGGATAGCAAGGCCGCTTAATGATCATAGACAAAGTCGGTGCAGGGCGGCCGAAAAAAGGCCTTTAAGCCGTGTTTACCTGACATCCGTTATCCGTTATACGAACGACGTTATCCGATTTTCATCTCGATAGCTGTACATGGGCCAGTGCTTTGACGGATAACGGGTGTCAGGTATCGCATAACGGATAACGGGTGTCAGGTAAACACGGCTTAAATCACTCAGTCGGTTTGGGTAATAGTTTATTCCCTTTCCTGTGGTAAATCAGAGCGGATCCAGGGTTTTTTCTCCCGGGGGGGGGGGGGGGGGGNTCTGAAGGCACAGGCATCTGGACCTGCCGTTGGCGCCGCTTTGAGGGAATTTTGAAAATGTAATAAAAGGAGTCACTGATGTCACGGGCGGGCGCTACCCCACAAGGGAGATGGTTGATGTTTTGCGATAAAAAAAGTTATCTTTGGCCGCCGGGTGGAGGTTCAACCCCCAGGCCCCCACCCCACCCCTCTGTATCCTCCCCTGTAAATTTCGAAGGATGAATATGTGAAATCGTCATCTTCGTTATCGACTGCCATTTGTAGGAGATCCATATTCGAATCTCGCAAACACGTATCACACAATACAAGCGTAGTAAGCCTTTTCTCAACCTACTCGTTGGACTCGATCCCGCTAGAAACATTACCTCGCCCAAGCCATTAAGTACTATCCGTGAAGAGCTAGCCGCGTCTCTCTGCGAAACTGCTAAAACCTAACCGTTTCACCGGTTACGGTTATGTTTAACTACACTACAGGCCAAAAGTTTGGGGCTGCCCCTCAAAATCCTGCTCATTTTCAATAAATCCTTTCTATCCTCAAGTCACTGCACCTCGGGCTATTGATATCTCTATCTGTTTCTGGGCGGATACGCAACTGATGCATCTTCAGGCCAAGTTTGGTTGGTTTTTTACCAGTATTTTTGTCTCTGTGACCCTTTCAAAAGAGGTCGGCACACTGCAATTGAGAAATCAATTGAAATGAATCCTTTCCTTTTAAAAATGGTGTCAGTGCCCAAAATACTAGCATTAAACCAACAAAACATGGCCTAAAGATGCATCAGTTGCATAGCCTATCCGCCCAGAAACAGATAGAGATATCAATAGCCCGAGGTGCAGTGACTTGAGGATAGAAATGATTTATTGGAAATGAGTAGGATTTTGAGGGGCGGCCCCAAACTTTTGGCCTGTAGTGTAAGTGTACCGGTAGTCAATCTCCTAACCGTGGGGGTGCGAATGCTCTCTATTGAAGGTCTTGCATCATCTCGTAGTCTCGTGATGAAATCGACAATACTAGCCTGTTTCTATGACTTTATCGATAATCATCTGTGTGGGAATTGATTCTTTATTTGAATGACGTATTGGGATGGTCAATAAACCTGACAATATACGACGATGGGAAAAACTGATCAGCTGAATCATTTATACAGTTTTATATTGTAGAGATAATAGACCAGACTCGAGACACACCGTCACCATTACGTTTACACCCCACAGAAGAAAAATCCATTTAGACCCCTTCAAAACACCTTTCGAAGGGGTGCATTTAAGAGGTGTGAAGTCCGGATAATTGGCCTGGAATGTTTATTCAGCTTCCTGGCTAAAGACAGAAATAACGAAAACCCCTTGCGTGCACAGCTTCAAAGTCATACAGTTGAACTGCAATTTCTTCACTATATCAAAAAAGTTTTTTTAATTTTTGAAATATGTTGAAAAATAACGATTTTATAACCTTAGAAATAGCAAAAAGGAGGGGGGAATCAAAATTGAACAGCGAATTCCTGGAATTCTGTGGCTCACGCTCCGGTAACTCTGAATAGAGTAACTCAGACTATTGGCACTAGGGGGCTCTCCATTTCATCAACCTGTGGCCTGTGGCAGTGTAAACGTATGGTAAACTAGAGACACTCTTACAGTAGGGCAAAGTAAAAAAAAATGTCTTCGGATAAAAACTAACATTTGATAGACGACACGAAACCTTAGTCTCGCTTGGCCAGACGCTACGGGCTCACCCCTTTCGGTAAATCACACTCCGCGTCTGGCTCTTTTAGAGATTAACAGTCGTGAAGACCGCGTGGTGGCAGCACGGGTCCTTGGGTTTTCCCAACCTCGCTCGCTTTGTGACAATATGGCGAGTGGCCCAAGGTTGTCTGAGCGAACTATACCCCTGGGGCCGAGGTTGGGTTTTTCCTGGAAGTAATTTCCGCGGGAATTATGAGTGAGAAAGCGTGGTGATTGGCTGGAGACCAGTGGAACGCCATCTAGTGGTGTTACCGGCTTTTTAGCCCCAAATGTGCCAGTGTGTAGGAGACCGGGACATCGGATACACACTGGGGCTGAGTGTAACGAAACCTATGCTGACCCTATTTGCGAATTTCGGTGTGTATCCAGGAGAAAATACATGTTCCATTTCAAAACTTTTATTTGTTGCAATTTTGCTCAACAGATTACATGTACAGTCATGGACATTAGTTTATCTACGCCTGATAAGTTGAATATTTAAAATACTACTGGGCAAATTTTAACACGGTTTGTTCCATGTGAAAGTACATCTTGTTGGTCATGTTCCTGCATCAAAATTTTGGAAATTTGGAAATATCGAAATTACGTAATAGCTCATCAGAAAAAATCCTAAAAATCAACATGTTTGTTATGTAATTTTTTTGGTGACTTTTGTTGCAGTCTTGATAGAGTGGAACCTTCTAAGGATTATGGACTTTGTTTCATCAAAATCTGTTCAGTGGTTGGTGAGATATTTGAGATTATCAAAATTTCGATAATTTGAGATTTTTCGATTTTTCACAAAATTTTGATATCAGTAGACAAAGCTCACCTAAAAATGCAGAAGTATGAAGTGTTGGAACGTTTAGCCGAAACCAGTTAGAAGTTAAGTATGTTTTTCAAAATATCAACATTTTGATACTTTGAAAAATAGGCAATATTTCTGCACAGTTGAGGCAAAAAGTTCCAAAATTTTGTAAATCCATATTCTGAGGTTTGCTTTATCTAATGGCATCAAAATTTCCTACAAAACACGAAAATTTCAAATTATCAAAATTTTGATAATCTCAAATATCCCAGCAACCACTCAACATATTTCCATCACATCTGCAACAAAAACCTCAAAAATATTACATAATAAAACGTTCGATTTTTAGTGTTTTTTCTGATGAGCTATTACATAATTATGATATTTTCAAATTTCCAAAATTTTGATGCAGAAATATGACCAACAAGATGTACTTTCATATGGAACAAACTGTGTTAAAATTGGTCCAGTAGTATTTGAAATATTCAACGTATCAGGTGTAGATAAACTAATGTCCATGATTGTACATACTGGAGATTCCAACTTACCTCGACGCGAGTCCAGGTCATAAAAAATTTTTAAGTTCTAAAAATATCGTAATATAGTAGGGACCATAAGAGTAGATAGAACAGCTTAGGTATAATACAAGCTCTTCCATTCACCATTATGCTACCCCTCTATATTACGGTATTATATATTAGAACTTAGAAAATTTTTATGACATGGGCTCGCGGCGAGGTAAGTTGGATTCTCCAGTAATTAACAGCAACTAATACATGTATATCAGAAAAACCTGCACAACATCTCATTTGGTCAATGTGAATTTGTTGTGCGGCACTCGGTGGGGTAAATGGAAGAAAAACTATCAATGCAATGGGAGCAGCGACGCCTGTCGTCGATTTGGCGCAAATGAGACAAATTTCCTGATATGCGTCAGTTTTGTGTCGCTGAAATCATCAAAATAAAGCACATCTTTGTGAGTATATCTTCTTGTATGGGTTATTACGGTGCTAATTAAGAGATACGCACGAAGAATAAGAACGACTTCATGTCGTTGTCGGTCATTAGTATGGCGACAGCTCAAATAGAGAGTTTTCGCAAAGCTCCCGAAACGCCGACGGGAACGCCAAACCCATTGATCGATGCCACGAAGAGAGCAGCGAACAAAAGGATGGACGTTCGCGTTGGCGTTTCGGGGGGCTTTGCGAAAACTCCCTAATCTTGATGACAGCCGCGAAGTGAAACTCGTCTTTTTCGCTACAACTCGGGCGTTAAGTGGTGCCCAACGGAACGACCGAGTCGCCACGAACAAGCTCCTTGTCTCCGCACATCCAACGTCAGCGGTTGCAAACTCTCGACTATCAACCACATCCTGAGAACATCAGGGATTCTTAGCGCTCGCTCCTGTCGTCACCGCGGCGACGGAGGGAGCGAGCGCTAAGAATCCGATGTCAGTACTATTCTTCTATCTACTCAGGAAATCCCGTTTCCAGTGGAGACGAAATGCAGGAGTACACACTGGGGCGCAGCTAGCTTTTATGGCCTGGGGGGGGGGGGGCAAAATTGATTGAGTCTGGAGGGCGAGATTGGTCTGGGGCCGTCCCCCAGAAAAAAATAGAAAATCTACACCCTCGCAGATGCATTTTCCCCACATCTGACACTACAACAACTTGGCTTGAAGTGGGGAAATGACCTTTTAGAGCAAAAAGTTATTTTGTCCTTTATTTGCCCTCCACTAGCTACGCCCCAGAATTCCATCAACCTGGAAGCCTCACAGGGCGGAAACCTATAAAACAATGAGGAACTAACGTCACGAGGGGCGCTGCGAGCGGTGCAACCGAAGTTTCTTTTTTCTAACGTTATTTCCATTTATTTCTGGCGTGAAAACAACCCTTTTGTTTCGGTCGTCTGGCATTAAAATTTACATCATCTTGTAGCAGATGAA
>NMRB01002290.1:97924-114326 GCA_002633025.1 Notospermus geniculatus
AGTTCATAATGCCAGGTAAAAAATGCGGAGACGTCGAAGAAGCAACCAAGCCGGCGGTATTCTCCTCCATCAAGCGACGGTATCCGTTGGTAAATTACCTGCGGTGAGGCAAATGCCATAAAGATGATGCAAATAGAAAACTGATATATTTTCACAGTCGTAGTTGTGCAAATCGTTGCGGCTCTCAGTGGAAAAACAACCGCCACAAAACGGGTTGTAGTAAGTGAAACGACAGACCAACTGACTAGGTTAACACTAAGGTATCCACTAAACATGTATATTTTGCAAAACGCGTTACTGAAATGAACGGCTTCCGCGGGAAAAACATATGCCAGGTAAATTATAAAAGTAATAAGAAATAACAAAATAACCCAGGTGGCAAAGAACCTAAAGGAGAGACATGTCGGATTGTCTCTGTACTGCCGACGTGAGAGCACAACGAGGATTAGGATGTTGCCAGCTATTCCAAGGGAAACTTGAACTGGCGGCAAATAATGGCCAATGATTAGTTGTGCCAATGACTGTGAGGTGTCGCTGATCGCACTCTTGGTTGCCGTCGGTTCACTTGGTAGCGACATCTTCGTGCGGCAGAGGATTGTCACGTCCCGAGAAAAGGAAGGGGTTTAGCACCTCTGGATCCTGTCGCTGGCGTAGGCCACGTAACTGTCCGAAGTATACAGACACGAAACTAGAGGAAAGTGACCAGAATTACACATGGGACAGGATCTTGCAGCCTCCAGGATGTATCCAATTAAAATTAGGGGCACACCCGGCAGATATTGAAGATCTCCGTCCAGTGCCAGTGGTTGCTTTCGTCCTAATTTAGGAAGTACCGGTAGGTGCTCTTGTCAGAGGTTTTGATGGATCGTCAAGTCGTCGGCGCTATTCAACGAAGTTTAGTTCTGCTTGTTTCTTCACTGGCATGGCACAAATGATCACTTATACTCTGGCGATATCAGGATGACGGTGTTCGATAACCAGCCTCGCATTTATAATATGTTGGCTCCAATGTCCTTTCGCTGTCGAAGAAACGGCAAGTTCGAGATCTCAAATATATGAAAGAGTCTGGTAAAGAACTTTTTTGAGACCTTTAATTGGGTCATATGAATAAAGACATTAAGCAAATGCTTCGTTTGTACAGCATTGCCTAGTGCATTTCACTGTTAAAAATATTTGTAAATTTACAGCAGTATCTGTAAATTTACAGCAGACTTTTCACTGCATGGTTGCTGTAAAATTCATTTTACTGCAAACTGCTGTTTTTTTACTGGAATTTAGCAGCAAGATTACAGTTTCTCAGTTTTAAAGACATCATTTTTTGCAGAATTTATATCATTTTGCTGTCAAAATACAGCAAACGGGTGCTGTCAAAATACAGAAAAAGTGCTGTGTTACTCTGCTGCCAGCAGTTGCTGTAAAAATGTTGCTGTTAAAATTTTTTACAGCAAGTGTTGGCAGCAGAGTAACACAGCACTTTTCTGTATTTTGACAGCACCGTTAGGTATCTTTCACGGAACGCTAAGTGTAGTAGTAATTACCTATACGACTACCTTACCTAACGTAACCCAACTCCACAGCTGATTGGCTGGCCAATCGCTCCTTCCGTGATCGAGGGAGGCGGCTAAAGCCCTCATGAATAATTGTTGATAAATTTTGTCTGCGGACTAAACGGCAACCTGACTCATGTTGACTTTGTATACCGTGTACATGGAGGGCGCACGATTTGTATTAGAGTTGCTGTCTATTCGCAACTGTCGCAGTGCTCGGACAGTCGCAGGAAATGTGACAGCAAACACCACATAATAGGCCTACAACCATGTCAGGGTTTTCCAGGATTTGTTTATTCCTGACCCCTTTGTCCCCTGTCACTCATTTGAATGATGTAACATCCTCAGCGCCCTCACACGATGGCTAGTGTAATCGGGGTCTTTTGTGCACTGGACGTCCACCTGTGCGGTCGTCCCTTGCTTTCCTCCTGTTCTCGCGAGTTCTCGGGAATCTTTTTGGATTTATCGGTCTGATTATTGGCGCTTTTGTTTCTTTGCCGTCATCTTTGTGCTTGTCCGGCTCTCCCCCTGGGGGATTGCCGTGGGATATGTCCAGCTTTCGAGCTGTGGGATGATTCTCAGGCTCACCCCTGGGGGATTGCCGTGGGGTATGTCCAGCTTTCGAGCTGTGGGATGATTGTCCGGCTCTCCCCTGGGGGATTGCCGTGGGATATGTCCGGCTTTCGAGCTGCGGGATGATTGTCCGGCTCTCCCCTGTGGGTTGGGAATCAGATCGCAAAGCAGAATCAGGTTGGAAAGCGAGTCGCAACGCAACGCAGAAAATCAGCAGTGGGTTCCTAGCTTCAGCAATTTTCATTACACTACTATGGTTTGTACGCGTGCAAAAGTACTTCAAAATTAATTGTTCCGGCAAAAATAAATAGGCTATTCCGTTCCGGTGTCGTAGAATGTCATGCCCCCCGATATGAGATGCCCCACAACAATAGATTCTGACGGAATAAGGGTCAGCCGGGCACTGACAAACAGAACTTGTTACCAGATATCCCCTGAACAAAAGAAGCGGGCATCTGATATCGGGGGCATTACATTCTATGACACCTGGGATAATAACTACCCCTTTTTTAGCCACAGCTCGTCTCCAAATATGGACATTGGTCATTGCGGCAAAACCAGGTGGAGGTCAGCGGCGCCTGGCTGGGAGGAGGAGTTTCAATAGGGCAGTGGCCAATCAGGCTTCACATCTGACTACGTTCATTGAGAACGTAGATTAACGCAAAACATTCTCCAACGGAGTAGTTGTATCCATACATATCATGGGCACAGTACGGCACTATTTACAAAGATCCTGTATTGGAGAATACGTCACCTTATAAGTAATAACCTTAGCTTACGTAGTGTTCCGTGAAAGATACCTATGAAAGCATGACCTGGTTCACACACGTGGTATTGTTTACAAACATTCGTGACGTAAGAGACGGCTGTCAATCAAGTAATGACGCCATTGACGCGGCGCGTCCGTTTATAACCTTAGGACAAGCTCCAAAGCATACCAGATGCCTGGGGACTGCAGAATGACGCACTCTGATTGGCCAGAAGCCAGCGGGACGACAATGTTGCCCGAGGAAAGTACATCGAATTTCTGGTACAAACTTGCATCTAAACCACTGCACATACAGTCAATGGTTTAAAATAGTATGTGTGACGGTCTGGGATAACCCGTCGGAAGTCGCTGAGTGATCAACATAAACAAGGGTTGTTAGATTGCCTGTGCATTGAACTGCTATTGTTCACCTGTTACGTGGTACGTTTCGGCTATTGAAATGTGCGGGTTCACCAAGGCTGGAACTTTACAATCTGAAACTCTAGAACAGACTGAGCTGAAACCCAAATGTAGATCTGAAGTATCCAATCCAAACAGGACGTGTCAGCAATTAAGGAATGAAAGCCCAAAAATTGGTTGCTCAACCTAACAGAAATGTAATTAGTGAATGTAAGGCTTGACTAGGCTGAAAGGAAAGGGGGTTAATAAAATATAGCTTGGAGGAATTATACTAACTAACAGTATAATTATACTAACAGTATAATTCCCCCAAGACTATAGAAAGGGTAATTTACATGTATATTAAAGCGAATTGATAGCAGTTTTTATTTACATTTGGCTGGTGTTTGTAAACACAACGTTTCAGCTGGTAAGATGTGCTGGTAAGAGCCAAGGTCCCCACACAGGAGATCCAACGTGCCAAGCCCACCTGTGACCCTTGCTCAGGGAAAGAACCAAAGAAAGGTCGGAATTAAATGTCAACTTTGCATCTCCTTGCCCTCCCAGTCCCACATTACTAGCTCCTCCACGGGAAGGTCCCATCTACTCCGCCTGAGGGGTCCCGCTGATTGTGACAGCAGAAATGTGGTCTACTGCATCACATGTACAAGTGGTAGGCCCAACTGTCGCTTCAATTAAAATGTGTAAAGCTGCCCATACACGATCAATATTATTGCACAATATGAGGGTCACAATGGGCAATATTATTGTCAATCTTTCTTCTAATTATCATGCTAGAAGCACACGACCACCCATTTGGGCCCCATATTGTGCAATAATATTGCGCCGTGTATGGGCGGCTTTAGACACACTGAAGTTGTTCAGAGACATCAGAAGATTTATTTGCATGTTGAGTCGCCTTGATAATACATACAGAAAAGCCTATAAATCAATCAGTGAACTACTGGAAGCCAGGAACATGAGAAAGAAGCAAATGCTTCCTTTGAGTTAGAGAACATTCACAAATCTGCTGGGAACACGTGACGAAGTAGAAGTCCGCCTGCTGTCGCTGATTTTCTTGGACACTGGTCTACCCTGGTGGACGACAGTATACAAATAGTGGATGGTAGGGAGTCCAATATGGATTTTTGTTGGATGAAGAAAAGATATATCAGACGAGGCGAATTCTCCAAAAAACTTGGAGGGCTATCCGATACGAGGTTTTAGGATCCGATACAAGGGTCCGATACGATGTGACATCCTATGATCACATGATGCAATCTGCTGCACATGATTGGCCAAGAACATTTGAGTGCATAATATTAGTTGATGTCTTTCAACAGCACACTCTGAACCGTTGGGGTGAACTCTGGTCAGCGCGGAGCGGACTGTGACTTCGTCGGTTAACCCCGAGAGAGGCGAAACAGCTTTATTAAATCTTTCCTGAATCTTTTACAAGATATGAAAAATAAAATGAAATAAAGGTTGCTGCTGATAGTGAACACAAATATTGCGACCGTATGAGAAACAGCGTATTGTTCCATCTGTGCGGCTGTCAGTTGTACAGTGGCCATAGCAAACTCCCAGACAATCACATGAATAGCATAAGGAGAGGTACCCCCCATGAAAACAACGGTCGTGACAACCACTAATGTGGTAGCAACCTTCTCGTCGGATGTCTGTTTTCTCGTGATGTGAGCGCCATCGGTGCCCGACTCGGACGTTTTCCTCGTCAACTTGTAGGCAATACACACGTTCAAGATTACGATGAATACAATAGGGAATAGTACATAAAGAACGACATGAATTAGTTCATAATGCCAGGTAAAAAATGCGGAGACGTCGAAGAAGCAACCAAGCCGGCGGTATTCTCCTCCATCAAGCGACGGTATCCGTTGGTAAATTACCTGCGGTGAGGCAAATGCCATAAAGATGATGCAAATAGAAAACTGATATATTTTCACAGTCGTAGTTGTGCAAATCGTTGCGGCTCTCAGTGGAAAAACAACCGCCACAAAACGGGTTGTAGTAAGTGAAACGACAGACCAACTGACTAGGTTAACACTAAGGTATCCACTAAACATGTATATTTTGCAAAACGCGTTACTGAAATGAACGGCTTCCGCGGGAAAAACATATGCCAGGTAAATTATAAAAGTAATAAGAAATAACAAAATAACCCAGGTGGCAAAGAACCTAAAGGAGAGACATGTCGGATTGTCTCTGTACTGCCGACGTGAGAGCACAACGAGGATTAGGATGTTGCCAGCTATTCCAAGGGAAACTTGAACTGGCGGCAAATAATGGCCAATGATTAGTTGTGCCAATGACTGTGAGGTGTCGCTGATCGCACTCNACTGAGGTATGCATTAAACAAGTAGATTTTGCAAAACACGTTACCGAAATGAACAGATTCCACGGGAAAAAGATTTACCAGGTAAGTCATAAAAATAGAAAGAAAGAACAAAATAACCCAGGTGGCAAAGAACCTAAGGCAGAGACATGTCGGGTTGTTTCTGTACTGCCGACGTGAGAGCACAACGTGGATTAGGACGTTACCAGCTATTCCGAGGGAAACTTGAACTGGCGGCAGATAGTGGCCAAGGATTAGTTGTGCCAATGACTGTGAGGTGTCGCTGGTCGAACTCCTGGTGGCCCTCGGTTCACTTGAGAATGACATCTTCGCGCGGCTGACGATTGTGACGCCCCGAGGAAATGAAAGAGTATCAGCACCGCTGGGGCCTGTCGCTGGGGTAGGTAGGCCACTTACCTGTCCGAAGTAGATACAGACACGAAACTAGAGAAAAGTGACAAGAATACAAACGAGAAGGGATCTCGCAACCTCCTGGGTGTATCCAATGAAAATCAGGCCTACACCCGGCAGATATTGACGATCTCCGTCCAGTGCCAGTGGTTACTTTCGTCCAAATTTAGGAACTAAGTGCTGTTGTCAGAGATTTTGATGGATTGTTGAATCGTCGGCGCTGTTCAAGGAAGTTTAGCTCCGCTTGTTTCACTGGCATGGCACAATTGATCAATACTGACTGTGGTGATATCAGGATGACGGTGTTCGATAACCAGCCTCGCATGAATTCAATATGTTGGCTCCAATGTCCTTTCGTCGTCGAAGAAACGGCAAGTTCGAGATCTCAATATATATGAAAGTGTCTTATAATAAACTTTTTTGAGACTTTGTGGGTTGTTTTGAGTACGCCATGAAAATGACGACACGACATATCACGTTTCACCAGGAGCAGGTCGGGGTTTCATTCTGATGTTGTCGGCGGAATTCATCCCCAAAGGCAAGTGCAAACTGCCAAGTTCAGACATATTGGTGATGGCGGGAAACGGCTTGTTGTACTTGACTCGATGGCGCGATGACTCGAAGGCGCGAAGAAGGCCAATTAAATTTCCTGCATAATTGAGAAGAACTCGGCATGGAGGCAGTACATGCATACCAAGACTCCGGAGAACTATATAACCAGATTTGCTAAGCTTAGGAACGAGCTACGCAGTTAAAAGTGTAATTTTGAGGTTCGGTTAGCGCAGGAGTCTTAGACATGTTAGAGTAACCCAAAAGCGTTCTGGGCTTACATGAGAAGTTAAGTCTGAGGCTAAGGAGGATATCCCTTCCTTGAGGGCGAGTGATGGTGAACAATGCGGCACATACTCCACGCAGCGTTGAATTTTTTTGATACTTGGACGAAAATTTTAACACTGCCATTGACGCTAGATCGCCATCTTGAAAATATTGACGTCATCGTCGGTGGGCTGATCTATCTCGTGACGCGAACTTCTTTTTCAAAATGGTATTATTTGCAGAAAACAATATTTATCTTGTCGAAAATGAAACAGAATAACTTTATTATTACTTTATATCTACTCCGCCGATGTTTGTATCACTCTATACCTTTATACACCTATCTTCAACGATCTATATTGTAAGCGTAGAAAACGACGTGATGGGTAAGCGCTTTACAAATAGAAGAATTTCTACTTTTCGCTCCGCACGCGCACTACTTTTCAAGATGGAATCCTAGCGTCGATACTAGTGGTCAAGTTTGAATGTGGCACAGACGTATCCAAGGCCAATGCTCTGTGTGACCAATTTGCTTCTGTTTTCGTTGACGAACCCAGTCGTTTACATGCAACAGCTGCTCAGATGCAAGGAATGAGGGAAATCAGGATCGAGTGTGCAAATATTGCCAAAAAGTTATGTGAACTAGACCCTAACATGTCGGCTAGCCCGGATGGGATCCATGGCACAGTTGCTAAGGAAGTGGTGCCAGTCATATCTGGGTCGCGTGAAATTATATTTGGGAAGTCATTGGCAGAGGGTACGGTCCCTGATGGGTGGAAGGAAGCAACCGTGGCCCCAATTTACAAACGTAAAGGAGACAAGAATTTGCCCGTAAACTACAGGCCAATCAGCCTCACGTCGACCATTGGGAAGGTCATGGAGTCATTCATTCGGGAAGCGATTTTAGACATGTTAGACTACGTCCACAGTACTAACCAACTTACTTCGGCACAACATGGATTTTTACCTGGCAAGTCATGCAGCACTAACTTTATTGAAACATTTGATGANGAACAATGCGGCACATACTCCACGCAGCGTTGAATTTTTTTGATACTTGGACGAAAATTTTAACACTGCCATTGACGCTAGATCGCCATCTTAAAATCTTGACGTCATCGTCGGTGGGCTGGTCTATCTCGTGACGCGAACTTCTTTTTCAAAATGGTATTATTTGCAGAAAACAGTATTTATCTTGTCGAAAATGAAACAGAATAACTTTATTATTACTTTATATCTACTCCGCCGATGTTTGTATCACTCTATACCTTTATACACCTATCTTCAACGATCTATATTTTAAGCGTAGAAAACGACGTGATGGGTAACCGCTTTACAAATAGAAGAATTTCTACTTTTCGCTCCGCACGCGCACTACTTTTCAAGATGGAATCCTAGCGTCGATACTAGTGGTCAAGTTTGAATGCGGCACAGACGTATCCAAGGCCAATGCTCTGTGTGACCAATTTGCTTCTGTTTTCGTTGACGAAACCAGTCGTTTACATGCAACAGCTGCTCAGATGCAAGGAATGAGGGAAATCAGGATTGAGTGTGCAAATATTGCCAAAAGGTTATGTGAACTTGATCCTAACATGTCGGCTAGCCCGGATGGGATCCATGGCAGAGTTGCTAAGGAAGTGGTGCCAGTCATATCTGGGCCGCGTGAAATTATATTTGGGAAGTCATTGGCAGAGGGTACGGTGGGGAACATCTCACTAGTCCGAAGGTTCACTGGTCCGAAGGTCCACTAGTCCGAAGGTTCACTAGTCCGAAGGTCCACTAGTCCGAAGGTTCAGTAGTCCGAAGGTTCACTAGTCCGAAGGTCCCCTGGTGTCTTACTGGGACGTTTTTATCGGGACACCCTGTAAATCGCCCCCTTTCTTAATACTGGTACCTTTAACTCTTGCACATTGCACCCAACTAGTCACTGGACCATTTCAATAGCGAGGTTAAGATACTTTCTGACTCCGACTCCGACAAGAGCTACGAGACTGAATAGACTCTATCACTCCAAAAGAGCGCAGCACCTGACGGGGTCAGCGTCACGACGTCCCGCACATCATTTCTGAACGCATGACGTGATTCGAAAAAAAATACAACACATCCGCTGCCGAACCCATCCAATGGACTAGTCAACCTTCGGACTAGTGGACCTTCGAACTAATGAACCTTCGGACTACTGAACCTTCGGACTAGTGAACCCTTCTCGTGCCTGATGGGTGGAAGGAAGCAACCGTGGCCCCAATTTACAAACGTAAAGGAGACAAGAATTTGCCCGTAAACTACAGGCCAATCAGCCTCACGTCGACCATNGGCATTGTTTCAACACTACCATTTCGCTTCAGGACATGGCTACTTCTTTCACCTTCCACTAGCTTTTGGGCCTTTCACTTCATAACAGTAATGTATCATATTCATCACTCACTACATTGTGTTTCATTGTTCCGCCTAATCGTCATCATGTAGCGAGTGGGTAGCCATAATGCACTTTTTGCGCGGCACCCACTCTGTAAACTTGTTAATAAATAAAATAATAAATAAATAAATAAATAAACAATGCCGCTGTGGCCGCATTCCAACTGCTTTGCTTGGCCTTGTTATTTCATTATTATTAATATCCTACATGTGTTAAGGCCAGTGTATAGTTTATTCCATTGTTAAAAGCTATAATTACAGTTTCGGATTCTTGGCGGATTTCCGTGGAATTCCGCGTTTTCTCCATGCCGGGGAAACGGCTTGTTGTACTTGACTCGATGGCGCGATGACTCGAAGGCGCGAAGAAGGCCAATTAAATTTCCTGCATAATTGAGAAGAACTCGGCATGGAGGCAGTACATGCATACCAAGACTCCGGAGAACTATATAACCAGATTTGCTAAGCTTAGGAACGAGCTACGAAGTTAAAAGTGTAATTTTGACGTTCGCTTAGCGCAGGAGTCTTAGACATGTTAGAGTAACCCCAAAGCGTTCTGGGCTTACATGAGAAGTTAAGTCTGAGGATATCCCTTCCTTGAGGGCGAGTGATGGTGAACAATGCGACACATACTCCATGCAGCGTTGAATTTTTTTGATACTTGGACGAAAATTTTAACACTGCCATTGACGCTAGATCGCCATCTTGAAAATCTTGACGTCATCGTCGGTGGGCTGATCTATCTCGTGACGCGAACTTCTTTTTCAAAATGGTATTATTTGCAGAAAACAGTATTTATCTTGTCGAAAATGAAACAGAATAACTTTATTACATTGTATTACTTTATATCTACTCCGCCGATGTTTGTATCACTCTATACCTTTATACACCTATCTCCAACGATCTATATTATAAGCGTAGAAAACGACGTGATGGGTGACCGCTTTACAAATAGAAGAATTTCTACTTTTCGCTCCGCACGCGCACTACTTTTCAAGATGGAATCCTAGCGTCGATACTGGTGGTCAAGTTTGAATGCGGCACAGACTATCCACGGCCAATGCTCTGTGTGACCAATTTGCTTCTGTTTTCTTTGACATGTTTGACGAACCCAGTCGTTTACATGCAACAGCTGCTCAGATGCAAGGAATGACGGAAATCAGGATTGAGTGTGCAAATATTGCCAAAAAGTTATGTGAACTTGACCCTAACATGTCGGCTAGCCCGGATGGGATCCATGGCAGAGTTGCTAAGGAAGTGGTGCAAGTCATATCTGGGCCGCGTGAAATTATACATGTATTTGGGAAGCCATTGGCAGATGGTACGGTGCCTGATGGATGGAAGGAAGCAACCGTGGCCCCAATTTACAAACGTAAAGGAGACAAGAATTTGCCCGTAAACTACAGGCCAATCAGCCTCACGTCGACCATTGGGAAGGTCATGGAGTCATTCATTCGGGAAGCGATTTTAGACTACGTCCACAGTACTAACCAACTTACTTCGGCACAACATGGATTTGTACCTGGCAAGTTATGCAGCACTAACCTTATTGAAACATTTGATGACATCTCAAATAGTCTCGACAAAAGGAAACCGGTAGATGTTACACACGTTGACTTTGCGAAAGCATTCGACACGGTGCTCCATCGTAGGCTAATTCTCAAGCTGAGGGAAATGGGTCTGTCGAGCCAGGTCCTGAATAATTGGGTCGAGGATTTTTTGAAAAACCGCAACAATGCGTGTCAACATCAATTGTGCATTGTCCAACAGGACGGACATCAGGAGTGGCATTCCCCAAGGCAGTGTTCTCGGCCCCACTTTATTTATTCTGTATGTCAATGACATTCCCAGCAAGCTAAGCTGCACTGCTCGGTTCCTGGCGGATGATCTCAAGATATACCGTGAAATTAACACGAGGTTTCACCTTCGCCATTCCTCCAAGGGAGCGAAATACCGAATGAGCAGCCCGCTTACGTGTCAGGGTATTTATAGGGCGCTCGTCGCTGGAAGGCGCTGAGGGTGTATACACATCCTCAGCGCCTTCTATCGTCTCGCTTGGAAGTATTGGGAGGAAAGCCGGATGTTTCCAGCGTTGCAACCGATTCGAAATAGCCTGTGCACAAAACATACATCCTTTTACACATAATACACACCCAATACCCCAGTACCCCCAATACTCCCAATACCCCCAATACTCCCATTACTCCCAACACTCCTCATAACACTCCCAATATTCCCAACGCATAATTCAAATCGAATCGATCAAACCGAGACGTAATGCATCTACCCGTTACTCAACGCATAGGAAGAATAAACATGTGATCTGCTTTCGGGTTATTGTAACACCCCGGCCATATACTGTATTCTCGTGCCATTAGCGACCAGTATGCGCCATTTTCTGGTAGTAATATATGCAGAGCCGGGTTTGACGTTTGTCAATAGGCCCGCCCAGAGACCAGCCGACCAACGCTCGTCATTTGAGGTAACCATGATCGAGTAAGGACTGGTGGTGTATAGGGGAGACCGGGGCACATTGAGACACTTTTTAAATTTTGGCCCCTGGACTTCTTGCTTGTGTTGATTGAGCCATCCTAACACATCCATCATCCAGTTTGGTTTGTTAGCTAACTATTGCCATTGAATGTTTTGGGCTTTTGTAATAATAAAGCAATGAAACGGGCAATTGAAAAAAAGAATTTTCCTGGCTCAACCTGCCCCGTTACCGGGGTAGTTTGAACCATGCAGTGGGGCACATTGAGCCACTCAATGAAATACANTTCCCCACAGAGTGTGGGGCCATAATGCCCTGTCCGCACACACTACAGCTGTAGTGTGTGCGGACGTTTAAGAGTGGACTGGATAAGGAATGGAGGGATAGGGTACTGGATATAGACTGATGGATAATTAGCCGATGGTATCTGTCCCGTAAGTTGAATGTGTCAACATGTGTTGTAGCCGATATGTATATACTGACTCTCTTGATTATTTTTGATCTCTGCATATGATTGGGAAGATTATTTATGTTTAACAATGGTTCACGCTTGCGAGCGCTCTATGGACTCAAACCCGCTTGAATTTCATCTCATGCTTTTGTATTGCACCACAACCGTAAACGCTGCCAACATAATCAGTAATTTGAACCTCAACAACAGTCAACAGGATTACCTTCGACTGAACCTATGATGATGATGATGCAATGCACGCGTGACGTGACTGGTCCGCGGATGCTGACTGGTGGCTGTGTCGATCTTATCCTATGCACGCAAAATGCACGTTGCGTTAACGCACTAGGCTTATTGTTGAATCCGCCAATCAACTTCGCGAATCCGTATGCGCATGCCCAAAGCATACGACGCCGGCAGCCGACAGGCATGACAGGTATATTGCGATTGACCGGGCACTCGCTTCGGAACTCAAATGTAACAAATTCGACTAAATTAACCACCCAGCGATGGGTAGAATATTCTAGAGACAGTTTTACGTCCACCTTGGCCACTGGCATGAACTGTGCACCGGCAGTTTGATAAAAATCGATGGGCGAACACAGGTAACCCCGGCCCGAAACTGAATTTTTCTAAAGTGAAACACCAACGCGCATCAAGCCGATGTGCCGACCTCACTTCGAGACTCAAATCAAACAAATTTCGACAAAATAAACCTNAGTTAATGGGTGGCGTCCACTAGATCGCCGAGAACATTAGGAAGGGTTGTGAAAACAAACTGTGTCATTTCGGCATTGCTTCCGCGTCAATGACTATTGGGCATTTTGCCCTCTTCCGAAAGTGCAGATTATTGAAACACCGGGAAATGTTCAGGAATGATAAAGACAGTGAACGGAATCTTTCAAGAATATCCGGAGAGGTTGCTGAATGAATACGAATTTACTAAATTTGCATTCCGCGTCTTGTCCGCGCCCTAGTGGACGCCAGGCTTTAAAGGCTAGGTTCACCGACCACAATTTCCAAGCCCAGTTTTCTAAAAGGTCAAATATCTTTAAAATGGCACAATCTTATTACTTTGCACCGGCACATAAAGTATCAGGAGGACAATGTGAAAACTAAAGCTGAAGGGGTTATTGTCGTCCTGGGTATAGACAAAGTATACCCAGATTCAATGTCGTCCAGACAAACTATACCCTGGGTACAGTTTGTCCAGACAAACTATACCCAGGGTATAGTTTGTCTTGACAAAGTGTGCCCAGCTTCCGATATGTGCACATGAAGACGAGATTGGTATCGCAAAGTAACGTGGCATGTAGGTCTTGCCGGTCAAAATGGCGGTAAGGGCAACCTCATGGCTTCGATCCTTCGCTCATAATTGAACCCACAAACACACGCACTACACCATACTGACAATTGGTCTTGTCTCCCTATTCCCAAATTATAGTAGGTATAGCGTTAATTTTCAGCCCTTTTCAGCAATAATCCCACTGTATGGCTGTTTACCGGAAGTGTCCCATGGCGCAAACTTGCTATGCAAAAAGAAAATTCATGAAATTGACGAAATGCTCCCGGCTTCTCCATGTACTTCATGGCGTCGTCAGTTTTGTGGCCACGTGAATCTTGGCAACACGCACGTGACGAAAATTGTTAGAATTTTTTTTGCCCTTTGTAATACCAATCTCGTCTTCAGGTGTACATATGGGAAGCTGGGTACAGTTTGTCCAGACAAACTATACCCAGGGTATAGTTTGTCTGGACGACATTGAACCTGGGTATGCTTTGTCTATACCCAGGACGACAATAACCCCTTCAGCATAACTAAAACGACAAATTAGTGTCTGGCCGATCCACTCATTAGCTGAAACAAAGGCTAAGCCTTTCGGTACATATGATAATAATGCCACCTTATTCTGGTACATTCACCCAGGCGAGCACATGGTCCATGGACCATTTCATTCCAAGATGGCAGTCACATTTCAAGTCTGATCGGGCTAAAATTCGTTTAAAACATAGACGATACGAACGTACCTAGAGACATCACCGCACCAAAGTAAATCACTTTAGGTCAAATAGCCACGAAACGTGCCACCTAACGGCACAATTTTGAACTTTGGCCCCTGTAACGTTGAAAAGTAAGTCACATCAAACACCGGGATTACATAAGTAGGCCCTACCGTGTGTCATCATTAGATGTGCCTATGATAAAAATTTGGTGAGAAGGATATCGTTTAAAACATAGACGATACGAACGTACCTAGAGACATCACCGCACCAAAGTAAATCACTTTAGGTCAAATAGCCACGAAACGTGCCACCGAACGGCAAAATTATGAACCTTGATCTCTGTAACGTTGAAAAGTAAGTCACATCAAACACCGGGATTACATAAGTAGGCCCTACCGTGTATCATCATTAGATGTGCCTATGATAAAAATTTGGCCAGAAGGATCCAACTGAGGTTGAAGACTCAAGATCAAATAGCCACGAAACGTGCCACCTAACGGCACAATTTTGAACCTTGGCCCCTGTAACGTTGAAAAGTAAGTCACATCAAACACCGGGATTACATAAGTAGGCCCTACCGTGTGTCATCATTAGATGTGCCTATGATAAAAATTTGGTGAGAAGGATCCAACTGAGGTTAAAGATAATGTATCATGTATCTTTATTGTTTACATTCAATGTTTGTATATATGGATGTTTACATAATGTGATTTTGGACTTTTGGGACATGCCAACCCACAAAATTGAATACTTTCCGTATCACGAGAATTTCTAGAGGGGCATGCCACCAACAAATTACAGAGAAACAAAGTGGAGACAAACAAACAACATGTAAATAAACAATGATTTTCGTGGCCCCCGAAAATACCTGTTACATGTACGTATAGCCTACACGTTATCTTTATGACAGATTTCTGCAAATATTGGTGATACATGACCCTGAACATGCTGAGGTACATGTGTGCGAAGTTAGGAGTCAATAGCTCTAACAGTTTTGAAATGTTCCCTTGTTAAAGGTAATTGTTAACGACGACGGACGAATCAGTGTGATAAACATTGTAAGCTTACCCAGGTGAGGCAAAAATATGGTAGCCCCCACGCGTGTGCATTGAGACTGTGATAAACTGAGATAAAGTAGGCCCCTACACTGGCATGACTGGGATATATCAGCTCTCTGTACCGACGGCACATGAGTTCTGGGGAGACGAAGACGGACATGGTAAGAACGTATCATGCGAGTCGTCGCCTGTGGTGCACCGACATTAGATCGCGTTTTTTTTAAAATGACGGGTGCTTGGTAATGCAGAGGAGATCATCATCGAGTTACCACCTGTTGTCGTCATGTGGCAATATTAGAATAATCGGTTGGGATGTTCTTTCATCGTCATCAAAATACATTTTCTATGTTTTCCCTGAGGGGATTATTTGATTCAGTGCGTACACATTGTGTGAGGCCCATTTACCCTAGACCGCACTGCGATTCCTCCTTCAGTCGGATTTTAGCTCGTGAATAGAAGTCACACGGAGATAGCGATGGTCTGGCCTTTATGTGACAAACAAAAACGGCGTCCTAGATTTGTGGTGCACCGAAAGGAATCCATTGGACTTGCACAACACTTCGTCGACGTGACATCTTACGACGACTAGTAAATTCCGCAGCACAGCTGATTAGATACACGTACAGTACAATGTAAATGCATCGGAGAGTCGGTTTAAACGCCATATCACAACCACCGAACCCCGAAAGGAAGACGGGAACACATTTTCTTCATCAATGGGGACAGGTACGGTTATTACGGCGGCTGGGAAAGGACATGCTGTCTTTTTTTCATTTTTAGACATAGTAAGTCAGGCGCCTGACTTATTTAACTCAAGCACCTGTCTTAATAACTCCGGCGCGTAAGTTACTAACTCAGGGGCTTGACATACGAAAACGAGGCTTGTTGATACGTACAGTCACGAACATAAGTTTATCTACACCTGATACCTTGAATATTTCAAATACTTCTGGGCCGATTTTAGCAGAGTTTGTAACACATGTAGGTATATCTTGTTGGTCCTACTTCTGCATCAAAATTCTGGTCATTTGGAATATCGTAGTTATGTAACAGCTCATCAGGAAAACAACTATAAATCAAACTTTTTATTATGTAATTTTTTGTTATTTTGTTGCAGTTTTGACTGAGGTGGAACTTTC
>NMRB01002291.1:10648-46621 GCA_002633025.1 Notospermus geniculatus
AGTAGATGAGATCACTGTTAGAGTAGTTAGAACTGTTTTTATCTTCTTATTACCACTAATATTAACAATATATATGTTTTCATAAATAAAGATGACGAGATTAAGTTGAAAATAGATAATGGGGTTTCTAATCAGTAATTAGCCTTCCCTAAAATGTACATGTACATCTACAATACAATAAACTACGAAAACTCTAAATACACTTGCCATCGTTTCACCTTACAATGTAGATAACACTCGTAATGACACTGAACACAAAGCTTACATTTTCATTAACAGGATCCTTCACTAGAAAAACAAGTTTTCACAAGAAAATATTGGAAAACAGCGCAAGATAACTTAACGACGTTAAAGCTCGTACAGAAAAAGCCACCTTGAAAAACCACATCAGATTTCAGTGCCTCCTTGCTTATCTGATACATGTACATGAAAACACATATTCGATGTCCTAACCTCTTTGCTTTTTAAATCTCTTTCATTGTCTCTCGCCCATAAAATATTCTTCACACATGCGAGTGTCCCACCGACATCACCAATTTAATGGTTATTCGGGCGAACACCGCTGACTACCACTCAATCGTAAAGATAGCCCCAAACCAGTGTTTCTGATTTTTCCAACCAGCTGATTACTGAAGTTGTTGATGTTAGAGCAACATTTTCGTCGACCTCGTCCATCTCAGCAGAGATACTGACTTCCCCGCCGTACTCCGACAAAATCCCCGTAGTTGCTTGTGACTTGTACTCGGCACTTTCCATCTCACAACCAACACAGACCCTTTTCTACAAAAAGCCAGCCCCCGTCCCACTTAAACATCCGTTAACGTATTGTACGTAAAGAACATAAAAAGCAATGAACTCCATTCGTTCACGGCCTGATGCGGATAAAGGAGTTCTTGCAATGCATTTAACATACCCAACTTTTAACAATTCCATGCACTTCTGCCAAAAACCTACCACATCCCATGTTCGTGGTAACTTTTTCTCGGGGAAGGAGAGTGGATTAAACTTTGAGTATCGAAAGTAGACACGGGCCTTCAAAAGCCTACAACAAAAACGACTGGTACATTGCAGCAGTCAATTGTTCTTTCAGTATTGGTCTCCGGAATGAAACTCACGAAGAGTTCATCCAACGATTGTTGGGGGATGGATACAACCCACACCTCAGGCCTGGACTGGAAATTGGTAAGTCACTGTTGAGCACCTCGTACTTTCGCCGCAATAGCATACCACCCACTTTCTATTTTTACCAGCAAAGGTTGGACAAACATTTTTACAACAACTTGGCTTTACGAAGTGACCACATTGTCGAAGTGAGACAGACAAAAGCAGGGCTGGACAAACAATGTTATTGACGAGTAATTCACGCACCGGAAATAATCATTGACAGCTTTATCGACCCATCAATACGAGAGAATCCGTTCTGTTCTCGAACCGAAAGGACATTTTAAAGATAATCATGGCTCTTAGCACTGAATTTCAGTGTTTCTAAACATGGATGTTTACATTACGTTATTTTGGACTTTTGGGACATGCCAACCCACCAAATTGAATACTTTTGGCATCCAAAGAATTTCTAGAGGTGCATGCCACCAAAAAATTACTCATAAGACAAAGAAAGACAGGACATGAACAAACAAAATGTAAATAAACAATGATTTTCGTGCCCCACGAAACTACCCGTGATACATTATCTTTAAGAATCCAGGGGCCGTATGCATAAAACATCTTAAGTGTAAAATTTCCCTTAAACTATTGTTCCAAACAAAAGATAAGGAACATTTTACACTTAAGATGTTTTATGCATACGGCCCCTGCTTCGCGAAGGCTAAGCGTTTTCCAAATTGGCCGTGACAGAGCCGACGGAAAGATTGATTTATTTCATAAATAGAACCAGTATGTATAAAAAGAATGACAGTTTCTTCCAATTCGGTAATCTCTGTGAACAACCAGAAGATCCCCATCGGACATAGCTGTATTTATATTGCAACTAACATCTGACAGATATAGAAATGGAGCAAAGACAGACGTAGTCATCTTGGGTTTTTGAAATAGTCTCACGATATTTAGCCATATATTTTACTTGTTGTCTCATTCTTCTGATGCTCAGAAGGGTAATCTCTTTACACAAATCAAATCATTTGAATGGGATGGATTACACGCATATTAGAACGTACACAATGAAAAATTAAACAAGTGGAACACATGATTTATACGTCTGGCATACAGTTTTCATGACGGAACACTATCGTATTCCCCCAATTACCCATTTCCAAATGCTGTCAGGTTTAGGGTGCGTCACGAGACCCACAGGACCAATAAATCTAACCAGTAACTTGTGTACGAAGAAATGTCTTTGACGCCTGTTATTCCCTTGATTTTTTTCTATCCAGTTTCGGGGCCGTGAGCCAAATCCTAAAACTAATACCTACAAAGACCAGTCATCTACTCTGGTTTTTCCGCAGCTGATGTGTTTACAGGACAGAAGTCGAGCACGTCCACTTTTATAAATNAACTTGCACCAGATGGATTATTACAAATAACATGATGCTGTCTTTCAGCTTTTAAACCTAAGCCAATTCTAAGATTTCTATTTGTATTTAGAGTTGTTCCTGTTGCCATTTATTTAACGTTTATTTTTGATATAACTAACACCTCTCATCATTCCGTAAACTATAGAACTAACAATAATGAAAACGAGTATAATTAAATGTTCTGCTAGAAAACCAACAACTGCACCAGCTGATGAAACTATTGAACCAATTATACCTGGTAAAGCTGAAAGTGACTTCTTCGCTAATTCTTTTAACCATTCTGCAAATTTCTTGAGCCCAGCTTTTACTTTATTGGGAATATCTGGTTCTGGGGTTGGCGGGTTTGGAGTTGGTGATGGAGGAGATGGTGGAGTTGAACCTTTTAGACTATTACTGATGGATAAACCTAAAGTTGTGAATGTCATAACAATTGCAAGTATAATTGCACCAACTGTTAAACCTTCAATTTTAAAGAGTAACTTAATTCTATCTTTTAGTGGTATTTTAGAATTTGGGTCTTTTAATCCATCAGTAATTAAATTTTTCATCCTGCTTTTTTGAGATTCTTTCTCATTGTATATTTCCCATAACTTATCTCTTTCTACTTTTATTTCTTCAATCAGTTCACCTTTTTCCTTCTCTACTTTTCTTATTTGTTTTCTTATTTCCTCTTGTTCCTCTTCATTAAATTGTCTAGATTGAGCATAATCACTTTGTAAGAGTTTTCAAGTTTAATTATCAGTTCTTGGTTCTTCTTATTTAAGTTTGACAGTTCCACCTCTAATTCTCCTATCTTCATATCTCTTTCAACTTCTCTAAGTAAGGCATCATTAACAAATTTAAGTATTCCTCTAATTTCTCTAGTATGTTGTTCTGATAATCCTAATATTTCTAACTCTTCATCAGAAGCATATAAGACTTTTTACTAATTTATTTGTGTTTGGTGCTTGATCAATTCTTTCTATAAAACTAGTTTCTGCTGTTTGTTCTTCTGTGTTTATTGGTTGAGGTTGAGTTCTAGAAGGTTCATTATCCATAGATGCCATTTCAATTTGTTGTGGTTGAGTTCTGCGTTTTTTTGGTTCGACGGCTTCGACTTCGGGATCACCAAACCTTTTCACCCCTTCCGTCATTCTGGTCTCGAGATCGGCATCATATAGAGCTTTAGGATAAAGTAATAATAATAATAATAATATTTATTATATTAAAGTGCTTACAATGTAATACATTTTCTAAGCACTGTACATAAAATTATAGCATTTGGACTAAAGCATTTAGATATAGGTAGATAGATTAAAACAATTCATTTTTTTAAAAAAACAGCTAAGACATTATGTAAAACAGGAAAAAATAAAATGCTGCCTGAACAACAGCGTCTTAATAGCATTCTTAAACTGGGCTGTCTGGTCACCAGTGAGACAGCGCAGTGTGGGTGGCAAGGAGTTCCACAGCCTGCAGGCCAGGACACGGAAGGATCGGTCGCCAAATGACCCCTTTGTACGAGGAGTGGCGAGTTGCCATGGGTCATCTGACGACCGAAGCCTCCGGCCCGGCTGATGCAAACTGAGGAGCTCCCGCAAGTAACTAGGGCTCCCTTCGACATGAAGCACCTTATGGGTTATTAGGAGAACCTTGTACTCTATGCGCTGTCTCACCGGCAGCCAGTGCAGTTCATATAATACAGGGGTAATGTGCTCGCGTTTGCGCGTGCCGGTCAGCAACCTGGCAGCAGCATTCTGGGCCATCTGCAGCCTATGAAGAAGGCGCTCAGAGAGACCAGTCAGGAGGGCATTGTGGTAATCAAGTCTTGATGTTACCAATGCATTTATGGCCACCGCACACGTCTCACTGTCCATGCAACGGCGGATCTTGCCAATGCGATGAATATTGAAATACAGGCTCCTGACTGTGTTGCTGACTTGAGTGACCATAGAAAGCTGATCATCGAAGTACCCTCCCAGGTTCTTGACATAGGAGGAGGCATTAAGCACAGAACTACCAATCGTAAAAGTTGGAAAAGGGCGAAGCTTGTGATGCATGCGGGGTGGTGCAATAATCAAGAACTCCGTCTTATCATCATTCAACTTGAGATGGTTTGCGTGTAACCATGACCGTACGTCCTTTACACAACACTCGGCCTTCACCACAGCTCTGACCAGGTCCTCCCTAACCAACTTGAAAAAATCGTAAAGCTGAGTATCATCAGCAAATGCATGTCGATGGAGACCATGCTTAGAGATGACCTCCCCAAGTGGTGCTACGTAGATAGAGAAGAGAACTGGCCCGAGAACAGAGCCCTGTGGCACCCCTGACAAAAGTGGCTTAGGCTCAGAGAGCTTACCATCAATAACAACCCTCTGGGTCCTGGTTGATAAATAAGACCTAAACCACTCCAGAGCGGTACCAGTAATGCCAATCCTCTCCTCTAACCTACGCAGCAACATCTGATGATCAATGGTATCGAAAGCGGCAGAAAGATCTAATAAGATCAAGATGGCACCTCNAACAAACTTGTCAGCCAACAATTTATGGTCTTGGCCCTGGGGAAGCTGCCTCCCTGGACACGCTGTGATCAAGCTGTTTATCACTTTGAAACGGTTCTTAGTGTCACAAGTTAGAAATTTATCCCTGAAGAACTCAGACTTAGCCTCACGGATCATCTGTGCAACAACATGTCTCTGCTGAATGAACAACTGTCTATCAATCTCAAGCTGTGTTCGAAACCATCTCCGTTCCAAAGCACGCCTCTTCCTCCGCTCTTCATGGATGTGGTCATTGTACCATGGCTTAGGACTGTCACCTTTCAACCTCACAGACTTCAGCGGTGCATGCTTGTCAAGAGATGACTTCATGCTCCCCGAGTACAATGCAACCAGATCGTCTACCGTAGTGGCAGAGCGAGCATCACTGGCCAGACTGGATTGAACATCCCTGGCAAAAGCTGCAGTGTCCAACGACTTGAACTTCCTCGCTTCGATTGATCTGCCAGGACCCGACCTACGTACGAGATCCACCTCGCAGAACACAGAGAAATGATCAGAAAGACTGTCATTACGAACAGTGACATTGCGACACAAGTCCTCATCACAATCCTTTGTAATGAGAAGGTCGAGAGTGTGACCTTTAACGTGGGTGGCAGACGACACATGCTGCTTGAGACCAACAGCATGAAGCATTTCGAGAAAGTCACTGCGATCCTTGTCCTCAGGATTATCGATGTGAATATTGAAGTCACCAATAATGCACAAGTTGTGAGATTTTACAACCAGCTCGGAAAAGAAGGTCTCTGATTCCCTAAGAAACGTTTTAAAGTCTGCACCTGTCTTACTGGATGTTGGCGGACGATAAACAAGAACAAGACGGATCGCATTCTGACCATTAGTTGTGATTACGCATACTTCAAAAGACGTGAAGTGATGAAGCTGGTCCATGTCACACTGTACCTTCGAATTCAGAGTAAATTCAGAGAATTCAGATAAAGAGTAAAAATGACTTCATCAGTAAAATATTTTCCATATTTTGCACCCATAGTTGACCTAGAATAAAACTTCCCATCTTTTGCGGTTAAGCGTAAATAGACCTTTGTTTTATTATTTTCATCTTTTTTTTCAAAAACTAATTTTTTATCCTTACCTTTTATTTTCTTTATTTCATTAGGGCCTAATTCTGTCTTTGGCTCATAATATATGTTTCTTCCGTCAAGATGTACTCTTGAGGATAACTGTTGTAAACCTTCATTTGTATATTTCCATTTTGATTTTGATTCCCCCATAGCAGTAATTAATGAATCTTGATTAGCAGTGTACCTAGATTCTTTTTCTTGTGTTTCAGCTGACACAAAGGTAGGTACATCATCTAAATTATCACCTATGTTGTACTGTGAATTATCATCAATAAAACTAGTTTGTTGTGTTTGGTATGGGTCATCAGAAGCCCGAAATTTTCTAAACTGTTCTTCCAATTCAGCAAGTTCTGGGTCAGTTCCTCCTTCAGCCATTTATTTAACGTAAATATAGCGCAACACCAACTAATGCACTAGTTACACCATATAAAGAAAACTTTATGTCTTGGTGAGTTGTATCTTTGGTGGTTATGTTCGGTTCTTTATTATCTGGTTCTGAGTGAACTGGTTCTTTATTGATTTCATCTTTCACTTTTGTTCTAAATGTTTTAACTGGTGAACCTTCCATTAATTGGGGTAATCTTCTTTTTTCTTTATTAATGTCATTTCTCCCAGTTTTCATGTTTTGAGTTGCAATCTGAATGTTATTGTTATAATTTTCTATATTACCAACTTTTAAAACCATATCGGAACTAATTATGTAAAGTCCTGGGCCAATAACATAATCTAATCTAACATGAGTATCACTTATTGCTTTTTGATATCTTGCAATAGAAGTTGAAACATCTGCGTGTTTATCAATAGAATCATTCAGTAGTTTAAGAAATTGTTTCTGTGCATCTAGCTCAGTTCCAAAACTCCCAGTTATAGCAGTTCTAGTTTCAGCTTGCGCCCCTAAAATACAATAAACATAAGTTCTGATAGAATCGTTTAATCTTTGTATTCCAGGTGCCGTAAGTTTATCCTTGGGGTGTATAAAATATTTCCAACCATCATTACCTTGTTTTATTTTTTGGATTTTAGCAATATGCAGAGATTGTGCAAATGTATAGTGTTTATCAGGTAAAGCAAAATGTTTTCTATGATTTATAAATCCATTACCAGATATTAGTGAACCATCCATAATTATACTACCCAAACCATAATTGTCACCTCTTTTTGTTCGGAAGTCAGTAGTTGGTGAAACTCTAAATTCATTACATAATCTAGTAAACATAGTTTTATTGATATTATTATCTAATGGTTTAAAAGCTGCTTCTGTTGGTAAAGGAACCTGTAATTGTTTTAAAATTTTTCGAACTTGATAGTAGAAATGAAACTGATAAACTGAATCAATTAGCACTCCTCTATTTTTTCCTAAATCTGGCAACCCACATAAAGTACTAGCACAGTAAACTGCAAAGTTTAATTGGTTTTGATAATAAGACATGTTACACTTTGCTAACCAGTTATCAACTTCTGTTTCCTTAGTAAATTCTAAACCATAGCCAATTGATGGGCCAAGAAGTTTAACTTCGAAGTGTTGATGATCATCGATGCTAACAAAAATATCTGATGAGTCTAATGTTTGCCCCATAGTTATTTATATAGGGGATAAATCGAGTTTATTAGTTTCAAGAGTAAAATGAATCAATACTTGACTTCCTCTGAAATTTACAACTTTTCCATTTTTATCTGTTATTTGGAACTTTAGGTGATTTGTTGTTTTATCTACTCTTCTATCACAACTAATTGGACTAAATCTTTGAAGTTTAATCTGGTCACCATCATCAACTGGTATTGAGCATAAAATATCTGAATGTTTATTATTATGAAGAGTAGTTTCTTGATTAATTAAGTTGCATCTGAGAAAAAGATTAGTAACATAAAGTGGTAATGGTTTAGTTGAATAATACTTACCTTTTTTGGTGAACGTTTCCTGTTTAAAACCAAACCATTTATTTATTACTTCTACTAAATATTTCTTTATTTCAGTTATTGTAACTTCTAGTTTTGCTTCACCTCGATATATTTCAGTCTCAATTTCTACTTGCTGTCTTTGTTTAAGTAAAGTGTACAAACTAAACTCATCATCTTCTGTTAACTCAATAATAATGTAGTTATTATTATCACAGTAAAAATTAACATTATATCTCCCAAATTCTTCAATAATATTATGCCACACACTACAAAATTCACTTAAACTAAAATGACGATTAAATGGAAATTGGTATTCAAAATTGATATTTTCTTCATTCTCGTCATAGCTAAAAAAAATTTCCAGCCTGGTAACACACACATTAAATGCCTCCTCAGCTACTCGTTCTAATGTTTCCTGGTCTGCATCTGGTGGAGCGGAAAACTTACCTATTTATTTACTATATCACTAGTTAAAAGATGAAAAACCTTTACATCTTGTGGAAGAAAATCACCTATCCACCAAGAATTGTAAAATGTTATAGATTTAATGAAGTGATAATGTTCCAAATAAATATCAAATATAGCTTCTTCACATTCTGGTTCATCAATAAAATAGTCGATATTCATTTAACTAATAATAATTTGGTGGAGCTGAAGGTATAATTGGATTCGGGTAATAATAGTAATAATAATTATAATTATGGTTCACTGTTGTTGTTAGATCACTTCGTGTTTCAATTTTTTTATTATTTCGTTCTGAGCTAATTTCTTTCCTTCTTCTAAAAAAGTTTTTTTAAGATCTTCCACATCAACATTTTGGTTTGTAACATCTTCTCTTTGTTTTTTTCTTATGCCATTCTTTAAGATAATATATTTCTCCTTTTCACTGGTAATTAATGAGAATTCTTCTTGTGTAATATGGTAATCTGTTAAAGCCGCACTAATTAAGTTATTAACAGTGTTTAATTTTGAGACCGCTAACATTCCTATCTTTTCGTGTTTTTCAAGTTTATGCTGAATATTCTTTTTCTTCCAGGTTAATCCTGAAGAAACTAATGAAGAGAGAATTGTTACACCCCCTAAAGCAAACCCAACTGGGGCCGTAATTACACCAGCTAATGAAGTTATACCAACTGAACCAGCAACAACACTTGTAAAATTTAAAACATGACTAACACCTGTNGTTTCAATTTCTTCACCCATTTATTTAGTATGAAATAGTTGAGTCGACTGGTTCAAGTTTAGATGGCTCAAGTTTAGGTTGTTTAAGTTTAGATGGCTCAGGTTTAGGTGGTTCAGGTTTAGGTAATTCAGGTTTAGGTCGCTCAGGTTCAGGTAGTTCAGATTCAGGTAGTTCAGGTTCAGGTAGTTCAGGTTCAGGTGGAAGAATTTCGGGAATAACCCATTCACCATCTACTAATTTAGGTTCTAGTAAATCTGGTTCTGATAGTTCCACTAGTTCTGGTTTTATAAATGATTCACGTTCAGTTGTAAGATTAGATTCCTCCAACATTTTGTACCAATTCTTTGGCCGCTTTGAATAACCCCAATATCTGCTCATTTATGTGGAAAATTTTATTAATAACTCATACTGAATATTTGCGTCATTAAACTTTATTTTCTTATTTTTTTCATCTGTAACCCAAAGTCTTAATTCGTTAAATCTTTCTTTACAAGGTTTTTCTTTCATACTTGTTGAATTATATTGTAGCATTTCTCCAAAATCGCATTCCTTAACTGGTAACCTTACAAATACATCACTTCTCTCACCATTATAAAGGATATCTTCTGTGTTTATTATGTCACAGTGTATAAGGAAATACTCGAAAGTTTTGAAGTTAACTGGGGCATCGCCTTTTATTACTCCTTTTGTACTATCTATTGCAGTAGGCCCTACATATCTATTATAAAGCCCTAATAATTTTTTTGAATGTTCATCTATAAGAATTTTATAATCATCAACAGTTTTTCCTCTAGCTAACCTAAATAAAATTTGTATTTTGGCATTATATGGGCATAAATCAAACGAAATCTTATTTCTATCCATACCTTTTGTTTGTAATTGATTTTTAAATTCCTTGTTGAATATAGGCAATGTATAAAATCCATCTGGCATGATAATATGTTTTCCACGACGATCTTCATAAATATCAAATCTAGTATTATTTCTTGCGGCCGAAATATTGTAAAATGTGCAAGGTATTCCTGCATAAACAAGTCTGATACTTTCTACATTTTCTACTTCCTCATCTAATTGAATTGTTAAATCATTTGCTTCTTGATCAGGATAATCTTTTGAGTCTATCATAAGTATTTTATCCATTTATAGTAGTAAAAATCTATGAAATTAGTATCTTGGAAAGTAGGGAAATGAAGCGAATTGGAACTGAATGTCTATGTTTGTGAATTTCGTCTTATAAAACGGGTCAAGTCAGTTATGTAGCACAAAGCTCGGGTACGCGTAACGGAAATCTTCCTCTTCCGTCCAGATCCTTTCAATTCCCTAATACTTCGGTTAAAGCAGATGGACACTGATTGACCTATATTATTTGGAGCCGACGTCGCAGACGTTCGATCCATATAAGGCTACGCTACTACGATGGTGTCGACGTCATTGTCTGCGATCGAGGCTTGTGATTGGTTGCGAGTGGGTTTCTCTTTGGCGCTAAAACATTTCACGATTTCACGTTACGTGAAATAATCTAGGTCAGATAGGTGGCTCATCTCTAGTCGGAGTCGGAAAGCATCTTAACCTCATTGTCTGCGATCGAGGCTTGTGATTGGTTGCGAGTGGGTTTCTCTTTGGCGCTAAAACATTTCACGATTTCACGTTACGTGAAATAATCTAGGTCAGATAGGTGGCTCAGCTCTAGTCGGAGTCGGAAAGCATCTTAACCTCACTATTGAAATGGTCCAGCGACTAGTTGGGTGCAGTGTGCAAGAGTTAAAGGATGTCTACCAGTATTAAAAAAGGGGGCGATTTAGAGGGTGGCCCGATACAAATGTCGCACAGGTGACCTTCGGACTATTGAACCTTCGGACTACTGAACCTTCGGACTAGTGAGATGTTCCCCCATGTATACAGAATATGATGTAGCGATCTCCCGCACAGAGTTACCACGGTGTGGGCAGGGCAGAGTTCTGTAGATGACGTAACACGTGGTTTTGAACCTCCTAGATATTAAGGTTCCTCATCTACAATCAAGTCGTATTGAGGCTAATTCATTTGCATTCATTTTCCCGTCAGTGCCACCCTGAGAATCTCAGGTCATTTACGGTCGTACCCTCCCTCAATGCCCTGAGGGACATCCACCCTCATGTGTACTCGCCATATTGGTAATTCACAAATAAACCATACAATGCAGTGGGGGAAATGCCACTTGATGTAATCACCAAATCACGCCTAGTGTTACAACGTCTGCACAGTAGATCTGGTGTAACGAAATACCGGATACCAGTCTCGTAGCATTGCATCTCATTCCATAATTTATGCACGCTGTCGAATGATATATGCCCCTAACACATGAACTGCATCATACCTTCGTGTTTTGAACCCATTGGTACGTACTCGTTATCTAGATAATCCGTGAGAATCATTTTGACGCGAAGTTAATTCAGGAACAATCAGAATTCAGCGAGCGCGAAGCCCTGGGATTCTCAGGATGCGTCAGGGCCGACGCTATAGCATTATTGGCCCTGGTAAGTACAAGCTACTCATGTTCCTCACTTGCGCTGAATGGGTCAATGTAGTCCTGGGTATACCTTATGTTTACCCAGGATCCTCCTGGGTAATTCTTTTCTTTACCCATGATCATCCTGGATAACCATGAGGATCCTTAAAGGGACTAGGAAAATTTTTTCAAGCTTCGGTTATTACAAAATGCTGGTCTTTCATGATAAATTCCCACCGTCTATTCACTTTTTCAATTAAGTGTTAATTACTGGCACGCAGACAAATCAGTCATCACCACACCATGGAGAATTCACCACGTCACTGGGAACCTCTCGCTGTATGTTTTGTATGGAGCGAGCTTGTACTCTATTATGTTGATTAGGTTCCCAGTGACGTGGTGAATGCTCCATGGCGGAAATGAAATGGCCGAAATGATAGAAACGGCCGAAATGATCGAAATGGTCGAAATTCAAGTTTTTATGCATTCAAAAATCTATCGATAATGACCGAGTATGCTTCGTCCAATGAAGACGCTGCGGATGATGAACGTGGACAGACAGCTGCTGCACTGTGCTATCGGTGGTCCCGCACTGGAGGAACTTTTTTTCAAAAACCATGTCTGGTGTTCAGCTATAAGCTCCATAACGACCAATGTCATAAATGTTTCACAAGACACTTAGGCCCAATTCGTGGGCGCTACGCGTGTGCAGTACCAATCCTCGGACGCAGGTGTACGATCAGCCCGATTCAACTCCAACCTGGGTAAAGTTAAAGATCCTTATGTTTACCCAGGCTCGTCCTGGGTAAAGAAAAGGATTACCCAGGATGATCCTGGTTGAACAAAAGGTATACCGGTACCCACAATGACATTGGCCAATTCAGCTGAACTGATACTGGCACCGAGGACACCCTCCATTTGGAGACCGGGGTCATGCCATGTATTGTAAGCTTACCTTGGCAATGTTCTGAAAATGCAAATTTTGAAAAGGTTTATACCCCGCGCATGACACGACATGGTATGTGAAACAGGAAACTATGGGACGCCATAGCAGAAAATATTCGCTTTTATTAACACAGTTCTTGAGCTTGTCCTCACAAAAAATCTCACCCTGTGAAACGTTTCGAAGAACTCTAGGGACCAATCTTAATGTTCAGAATCATCCTGGTCATTTGTTGTCTTTGAAAATAAGGAAAAAAACAAACATAATCTTGTTTTGTTACTGAGGGCAAGTCATTGAGAACTTACTTTTATATAGAGTGTACGCCTTGTCTCCAACGCGTGTCAACTCTTTCTTTGAACACACGTGATTCTTCAGCTTACAGTCGGCTCCTTTTTTACCATCTATCGATAAGAATGACTTGCATTCAGGCTCGTTTCGGCATTTTTTACCGCAACTCTCAGGACTCGTTGAAACGGTTCCAGCACGAACATGACCAGAGTAAAAGGGTACAGGCATTACCAATCTAATGTCATGACCAGGGCAGTCAGCGTTCTGATGGGTGAATCTACACACTGAAACATTAACAGGTTTATTCTTTTCATTTTCTGCGCTATTTGCAGATTAAGGTAATAAAGTTGTACCATTTATTGCGCTAACCAGTATCCAATAATATTTAAAGTCGCACTGTATTCAATTCATAAAGTGCTTACGTCCTCCAACATTTAGCGTCGTGTAAAATGTATTATGCTCTATCTGAATACATTATAGCTCTGCCTGCAGTTTTTTTCAATGTTTGCTGAAAACTGCATGAATAGAAAATTGAACATTTATTATCCCTACTCACCTTGACCACGCTTGAGGTTAGCATGGATATTTTGTGCTCCTAAGGAATAGAAGTGATAAAAATAAAACCTGAGGTCAATAATTAACAATTTTATAATACAACATAATGTCACGTAATGATCATGCAGTAGTTATTTTCCCTCATTGTTGAGAACATCCAGAAGGTGTTTTGTGATGCCTACCACAGCAAGTTGTCTCTAACAAAAGAAATAAAAATGATGAGGCAGGTGGACGAATCATCTTCTGCTGTTTACAGCGTCATCTCTTTCTCCTACTCTCTCTTTCTTGGAGCCCTTACAGACCTCCCAAAGTTTGGCCCTCCCGACAAATTCTTACCCTGGTGAAGGACCAACACAACCAAAGTTGCCAGCAAGTGGAAGGAAACCATGATGGCCGAATAAACTGAGAAGGGATTGAATACAATGGATGTCTTTCTTTGGTCTTTGATTGGAAGTTGATATAAAGTCACTGAAAAATACATACAGTAATCACTGTGTGTATGTTACGTGAAATAAGAGCCATTGGCCGGGAAAAGTTTCGGAACGAACAACAATAAAATAAATAGAAAATTCGGGATAAAAAGCCGAGTTGATAAAAAGGAATGGGTCTTTGAGATTAATGTTTACGGATTGAACAAGAACATCAAGAAACTTACTCTGATGATGAGAAAATTCCCTACCCGGTATTCGTGGCACAAAAATAACTGAAAGAAATTCTGCTTCAGATGTAGAGAAAAAGAAGAGAATTCTCAAATCTTACCTTCGTCAGACAGTACAGAAACTTTCGCTCCTGGTAAGTCCCTGCAAGTTAGGAGGCCTCGCCTGGGATGGGGTTATATCTTCACCATTCACTTGGCAGCCAATAATCATGTGGACCCCTGGCAAAACGATCGAAATTTCACTTTATTGTTGCAGCAACTGTGGCCATTGTAATTGCAGCTGTGTAAAAACATTCCGTTTGCTCAATTTACTAAATTTGCTTTCTTTCCAAGTGTTAACCATAATTGGCTTCTTCGCTCCATGATTTTGTAAAATTAATTGAAACATGAACGAAGTTAAACACAAAATCATTACAAGCCTGGCGTAGAGAAAAGAAGCTGTTTAATCCTAAACTTTCCTGCTTTGTGTTGGTGTAATAAACGTCAGAACACCTGCATTCTACGACGTCATATAAAATCAATCACAAATAAGATGATTAGCTTTTAATTGGTTGGATATTTAATACATAGTCCTGCAGACTGATGATTTATTCGTTCAATTTCAAAACTGGTGATCTATTACAAGCTGTTCATAAATCCCCAAAGAAAAAATCAACTTGAACTATAATTGGTGCTGAATGATAAAGAGATTCGATCGACTATTGTGAAACCAGGTGTAACGTTTTTCAGTGTGGCCGTTTTTCTGTGTGACTTCCATTGTTCGGAACACACTGGGAAACAGACTCACTGTTTCTCTGTGTGTCGCTCATTGTCCAGTCGGGGCTTATTCCGTCAATCTATTGAAATGTCACACTGGCACACGGGCCACACTGAAAAACGTTACACCGGTTGACTATGCGAGAAACGCATGCTTGGCCAATCCCACAAAGATCGATCTTTGTGGGATTGGCCAAGCATGCGTTATTATGCGACTGGGAATTTCCAATTTGTTAGTGGAGATATCTCCACTCTATACAAATTGGAAATTCCCAGTCGCATAATAACGCATAGCACAGAGTACTTGCAGTGCCGAAGGTATGACATGGGAACGTTCAGTTTGCCGTGCAATGTCGCCTTCAATCAAGTCGATGACTTCCAAGATCACCGGGCGTGGCATGCGATACCATCCGTGTCATCGGGTCATATGAATAAAGACTAGTAAATGCTTTAACTTGAATTTTGCAACACAAATGCACTAGGCAATGCTGTACAAATCTGAAATAAAAGCATTTGCTAGTCTTTATTCATATGACCAATCTTATATATCTACTCTTCTCTCCACATCCAATTGGCGCGAGGTTTATGGATGATATATCCGCAACGGTGGGTCAAATATGACATACCATACATCAATCGATTTGTCTTTTTTGCCGCTACAGCCATCATCACTGTCATTTTCCCTGTAAACGTGACAGATAAACGTTCTTTCACCAATCGCAGTTCATGTTACGACCGAAATGGCGGCCATTTTGAAATGACCCAATGCATCCCGCACGTGTAAACTGCAGTGAACACCATGGCGAAATGAAATGGGTTTTGAGAAACGGTTCCGTTATGTCGGCCTTACGCAAAATATGAAGATAGCAGAAAGATGCCGACAAGAAAGACAAGTCTATTGAGATGTATGGTACCGTATATCAAATTTGAGCCGTTGCGGAGATATCGGCTGAAAACCTCGCCCCATATCGGATGTGAAATGAATGTAGGGGGTTTATTCCATGTCGGATTGGGAATATCCTATTTCGACGAATTTATCTGCGGGCATCTTCCTCTGCATCGAGTAACAAAGCCATTTTTATAAAGCAACAGGCTTGCGTGGCGTTTGCGGGACCTTTTTCGGAGACGCAAAATATTCTCATTAGCGTGCTGAATTGCGCACTCTTGCTAACTAGCGTGGCCTTTGCGAAACAAGCAGAATAGCGTGCGTTTGGTTTGCGTGGGCTTAGCGGGCCCGCAAACGTTTGCGTGGCTTTAGTGAATAACCCCCCTGGAAAGAACTATAATAGGAATGTGTAATGTTTCGGTAATAGGCATGTAATCGGCCGTATAATCCAGAGAAAGTGATTCATAGGTCAATTCCCCTACAATAGTGGTGATGTAACACGGCAGATGTTGACACCGTTTAAATAAAGTCTAAGGACACATGAAACATTGAAATAGGTAATCGTCCAATTCTTGGGAGATATACATGTAGGTGAGGTATTGTAACGAGTCGCACCATCAACGACGCGCTAAACAGATCCTGCCACGACATGTGGCTATTTCCACAATAAGGCCTCGGTTTTTTTATTCCTTGGTTTACGGATCCGCCGACGTAGTATTTTCCCAAAGTGAAATAAAATTTATTGATACCGCCGACGCCGAATCTTTAAGTTTTTGGCATAAAAAAATTTATTCTGAAATAAAATTCCGATGTCCCTCATCAGTGCCTTGTTTTTTTATGTTTTTCCCGCCGACAAGCACCTAGACACTCAGATTTTTAATGGGGAAAATAAAAATGAACATGATAAACTGGCCGCGTCTTCCATCTCTCTGGTGGTGGCAGTCGCCCGATCTGCACGGACGAACAAGTTCATGACATCACCAACCACGTGTCAAAACATTACCATGTGCGAACCACGTGGGAACTCGCCGATTGGCCGATCGTGTAGACGGGCATGGAGACGGGGCGGAGCCAAGACTCGACCACGCGTCGTCTGATTGGTCATGTTGGTTGAGTGAGACACAATATTCATGCTAATCACATGCAGTTCGCGCATGCCCAATACGGAGTAGTTGCCATTCAACGCGCGCTGTCTCTCCCATGAGGGTAGTCTCGTTCATCGTCGGCCATTCTGTATACGTACATATATATGATTCCCCTGCAACATCCTCTGCGTTTGTGCGAGACTTGAGGTATATTCTGTTGGTGCTTGGATGTACCATTTAATTTACCACCTCGAACAGGTTCAATTCATCAATGTTCAGCTATGTAATCGGAGCAGACCAGAAAAGTGTTCTACTCGTAAATACAACAACAACAAGAATAGGAATCAAGCTGCAACTTTCACAATTTCATCAAACCGCTAAATACAGGAAACATTATTAAGTTTTTTGTTACATCGGTGAAACAACATTACACATCTCTCGCGCATGCGTATGGAACAGCCATGCCAGCAGATCAGTGCAATCCGGGAGTGCAATGCAGTGCACATGATGCATGTGCAGTGATAACTGTCAGCTGGTCACTGGATGACAGTTTTCTGATGAACGATCGATGTTTTTCATGGGCCTCTGTCAGGTTGCTGGCCTAATGTCGTGGGTTTGTTTGATTTATAAAATTCCTGGCCCTGCTGCCCGTTGCAGTCAGCCTGCTGGCCCTGCCAGTGTCACTGTCAATGGGAATGCCGCCGGCAATGGACTCAAGAAATTCGTGCAGCTGGAGGAGGGCAGTGACGTTGGGGAAATGCTCAATTCGCACCTTCCCAATGAGCTACAGCTCTACAAACTGGGGACGATTTTTGCGAGCAAAAGCGAAATCGTTGGTTCCTCCAATATGACCAATACGATCACCGTCGACCCCATGACTCCAACAGCAGTCCTGGAGGAATTTGCAGTCAAGTACATCCAAGTGTGTCTCAAGCTGCCTGACGATGTTGGAAGCGAAAACGCCACTGGCAGCAGTGATGAACAGCAGCAAACCCTGCCTTCTGCTCTTGACGTGCTGATGCAAACATCTAGGAAATATGTCAGCCTCCCATCAGAAAGGTAAATTTAAATTTTATTCAACATAGGCCTAGGGCTAGGCCTACCGGTGGTAGGGCCTTAGACCTAGGCCCTGCTAGGCTAGGCCCCTAATTGTTGCTGTTGGCTATGGCCGCTGACTAAAGCTCTATAGGCTTACATCACATGTACATGTAAATTACTTTTTTCAGGCCAGAGATAAAAGCAAGTGATAGACTGTACAATGCACTGCTGAAACTCCTAAAAACATGGGACGTTGGATTTTTACCAGGACAGCTGCCGTCAGTTGGAAGTCGGATATGTCAGACGCTGGCAACCACACTCTGGTATCTTGACCCACACCATGCAAAGTTCAAAGACAGGGGGATAACACTACCGCAAAAGTTCCGCTCCTTCACTGGTTTCAATGACTATGTTAAACAAAAGAAGAAAACGCCACAGGTAATATATTTCTGCCATTTTATTGGGAGACACGAGAAGGCTGACGATTCCTCTGGGTGATATGGTACACCGTACACCTAGTCTGGGGTTGCATTAAGTTTTCAGCGGATTTGGTGCTTGCCATCCTGTTACACAACTAACTATGGTGTGCTGGCTTAAAATGCTGCAGTTTTCAGAATAATATTTGTTTTGTATGTTTTCAGATTGACTCCGGCCTCCTGAAATTCCACATTGATGAGATTTTCAAGCTTGCTCCTGCTACCCTGGTTCGCAAATTCTCGGTTTGCTGATTTCAAGGCTGCAGTCATCGGACTCGTGGATTCCATGAAGAAGTACCACACATTCCTGTTGGGTCAACAAGTAAGAACGCAGGAGAACCATTACAGGACAGAGGGAAGATCTATAAATGATGCTTGGAGCTACAAGGTGAAGGAGGGTACTAAGAAACCTGTAAAAGAAGAGTACACATTGCTCAATCATCGGATTATGGAGAGCGAACTATATGAACCGATCAGTCTTTTAGACTTTCAGCCAGAGGATAGGTACATCAGAAGAAAATGGCTTGATGAATTAGAACTTTCGATGCCTGTGACTTTATACACATATCATCATGGCAACTATGTCGGAAACCTCACATTCATGTGGAAAGTGCCGGAGGACCCACTAGGTAGAACTGATGCTCGCATGATAGCAACTCTCAATGCTATCAAGGAAATGGTTCCTTCTTTCGCATCGCGAAGTATGAAGAAGGAATTCATTGACAGGTATGTAATTACCCTTGTCATAATTTGTAAATCTCTTTTCTTTCAGCAAAATCAAGCTCTACACTAATTACGTATACCGGTACTCTGTTTGTTGTCAGGTCAAGCAACCAATTTATGGGGCTTGGACTGTATTCATCCGTAACGTTTGATGTCCTGTTTGTACAGGGTACTTTAGATCTACATTTAGGATTCAGCTGGGTCTTTTCTGGATTTTCATAGGTGAAGTGACAGAGCCTGACGAACGCCCCGTTTGAGGCGGAGTGAATTTCTGGAAGTTGACTTCCTATTCATTATCATTATTATTATTGACAGGTATAGGGGGGCTAAAGTGCAGCCAGCCCTACTGCGGGATATGTTTCGGTACCTTACAGCAGATTGTTCGGCTGCGGAATCTAGAGAACAGACGGAAGTTGACAAGAGAGTTGCAGAGTTCCTCCTGGTCGCGGACGATGCAGAACTTTTCTACGACTTACGGGCCAATAACGGACGTCCTGCAGATGAAAAGTTCAACCCATCCTGGACAGAATTGGACAAGTATCTGAACGAAATAGATCTTGCGGTAGATGATCGCAGGAGTGGAGACGGGTTGTACTTACCATTTGCCATTAGCGCTGCTGATCTTCGTCGTACCATACAGGAGCGTTTACCACCTGGAACACCAGCACCATCAGTTTCTTGGATAAAGTTGAACTTTTGGCCAACAAACCCGTATGCCAAGAGTTCCGTTAACTACACTGGTAGATTCAAGGTCAAGTACAGGATTCAGTCAAGACTGATGAGAGCACAGCATGAGGATGCACCCTTCACTAGTTACCAGTTTCGACTTATGAAGACCATGGCCGTGAAATGGCGGGAACAGAGTACCATGATATGTGTTGATGACAAAGCCATCGTCCCTGTGGGCGAGCCTAAGAAAGCTACCTCAACTGGCGTTCGTCCAAACTGTCGATCATTGGCACCACTCTTCGGACCAAGACTCAACGCCCTTGATCATGATTACCACTTATGTGGTGTGGTTCCATCAGTTCTCCTCCTGGTTGATATCCCACACCATCCCAGTGACAGTTTTTACAGTGGCAAGGTCTTTGTTACTGTAAAGGACAAAGTTTTCGAGGCTAGCAGTGCTTTGCGACATGGTTGTGAAATTTCAAAAATCCTACAGCAAGAGAGATCTTCCGATGGCATTGAAGCAGACACACCGATCCTCTTCATCTACTCCGATGGTGGCCCTGATCACAAATGTACTAACGTTTCTGTCCAGCTCGCTCACATCATTCTCTTCATCACACTAGACCTTGATCTCCTTGTGGCAGTACGTACTGCTCCCGGACAGAGTTACCAGAATCCAGCAGAGAGGATAATGTCGCTTCTGAACCTAGCGCTCCAGAATGTTGCACTGGCCCGGGATGCTATGACTGAGGACCTTGATAAACTGTTTAATAAGTGCAAAAACCTGAAGGGCATCCGTGCAGCTGCAAACAAAAGTCCAGTCCTTGCAGAGGGATTACGAGCTTCCACCCAACCAGTGATTGATCTCCTGAAAAGGCGTTTTGGCCGGCTGATCTACAAAGAAGAAGGTGTAGAAACCTGTGATGGTGCCACTCAGGACTCAATCAACCAATTTGGAGATGGGCTGTCCACCATTGTGGAAGGATTTCAACCAGCAGGAGCAAAGAAGAAAAGTCTTCCCAGAGATCTTAAAGAATTCATGGAGAAACACTGCCAAGAACGCAATTACACCTTCCAGGTGATTATCTTGATCCTCTTCTACTTTCTGTAGTGATCTGCATTGGGCCACTATTTCTCATGTCAAGTCAAGCCGCACTGAATTGTTATTTTTTCCCTTAATTTTCAAGGTGAAGAAGTGTAAGGACGATGACTGTGGATACTGTTCAGTCCTAGCTCCACCCAGACTACCGCCAGGTGACTTTGAAAATCTCCACTTCCTGCCTGATCCTGTGCCTGATGACTCAGCTGATGGCCAGTACCGCAAATTTGATGATGTGTATGGGAAGAAAACTGATGATAAGGCGCGTCCCTCCCTGGCTTCAAAACTCCAGGTCACGGAGAATGATGTGAAGAACAGGGGCTTGATGGTTGCTGGTAAGTGTATCGAGGATAGATGTTTCCTACTGGTACTAGCATGCAGATCTGTATGGACCTTGTAAATAGTTTTATCAAGAGTTCTGAATGATAAGGTTTTCCATTACCAGCATGCTACTTCTTACTTTCTATACTCTTCTTTACATTTATCTCCTTCACAGCTCGAGTCCGTACAATCATCTCCTGCATCGAATGTGGCAAGCCAAGAGTTGTCTACTGTGGGTCAAAGTTGTCAGTTGACGAGATGACAGAAGTTGTCGCTGTAGAGGAAAACATGTTGTTTGTCTGTGGCAGCACCCTGTTCCCAGTAGACCATCGTCTCTACAGCAAGGTTGTCGTAAAAGAAACACTGAATTGTGAAAGTCCAATGGAAACCACATTCTACGCAGGTACATATTAACATGTAGGAGATCCCTTTTGCATGTGTTGGTGTCTGACAGATGGATTTGATGTGATATGGTTTTCAGACTTAAAAGTAGGCCTCTGCGTGCAGTTTGAATGCGCAACTTGGATCTTGTTGATGTATGCATAGCAATGTAGTATGTTCTCTCCCAGCCCTTACTATTATTTTTCAGGTATCACACAGACGTTTGAGGATGCATGTTTCCATTGTGGGACCCAAGTACAGGAGGACCTGGAAAATGGCCCAGCTATCCAGGATCTCCAACAGCAGTATGCCGTGGTGCGGCCCATTTGCAAGGACTGTTTCGGTCGTGGGAAGCAGCCAGCGACACGAAATCAGAATCGTCTTTTTAAAGAAGAAGAAATGACTTTTGTGATGCAAATCCTTGAGTACAAAACTGGAATTGACTAGTCAAGAAGTTCCTGCAATGTTTTTGTTCTGTGGCTGCCTGTCACATTTTATAATTTGTCAGAATCCCATGTTGGTCAAAAGAAATCCACATCAACTGAATATATTAATTCAGTTGATGTGGATTTCTTGTGACTATAATATGGAATTCTGACTGACGTTTTTTAAGGAGCTGGACGTCCAAGTTGTAAACACTCACTCACTGGTTCTCTATCCACGCGACGCCTGCGGTGCTGCCACCTATTGTCGGTGATTTGTACTGACGTGAATATCGTGAATGAGTTGCATTGGACCGGGCACCAGTCTAACGATCACAGGGCGCTACTGGTGCTGCCACCTTCACGAAGGAATAAAACTAGTTTGCTGGCCACTGTTTGTAAACAAACCAGTTTGTTTACAACTTGGACGTTGAGCTCCTTTAATATGGGAGATCCCATTGATTGAGTGTTTGTTATGTTTGTTTGAAAATTTTATGAATAAAAACAAAATAATTCACATATTTTTATTTTATTTATATTTTCCGACCTAGTCATTTCAGATCAATTATATTTTTATTTTTATTTCGACCTCCGACACCCCACAAAAACACTCAACTAAATCTTGCTAAAATAAAAATAAAATTGGCATTTGGCCATTTTTATTTTTATTTTTATTTCGACCACCGAACTGACTTCTCCAGGAGAAAAGTCCGTAAACCAAGAAATATAATAACCGAGGCCTAAACTGTCATCGCAGCATGCGACCCGGCAGCCGGCGACCGAACGGCGGAATCAACTCCGATGAAAATTCGGGAACACCTGCGGCGTACGACTCGCCACCGCAGGCTAAAATCTGAGAACCTGTGGTCAGTTCCGCCATCCAATCACGGACCACCGAATCACATGACACTGAGGGAAGGGGAATCGGTCGAGAACTGCCGTAGAACCTTGAGACACAGGTTATATAGATTATATTAGGTTATATAGATTATATATAGATTATATATAGATTATATTAGGTTTTAATCATCCATCTCAACAAATATACAACCGAATCCAACCACATATAGAATCCACCAATATCTCGCTTAACACCTCGACCGTATCTGGGTTACAGCCAAAGGCAGTAAGGCATTGTGTCATCTACACAGGGTGCCCCAACAAGACTGTCTTAGCACGGCAACACCCAAATTAGGTCCCTTATTCTTAACTGAGGAACTCCCACCAAAAACCTATGGCCTATGCCAACACATTAGGCAGGGTGACCAAAACATACGGCCTATGAGGAAAACTCTTCCCCAGGGAATCACGGTACAAAACTCACCCCATACTCACAACTAAGGAAAATCTGGCAGAACACTTTAACCCATAGCGAGGCAATCCGGCACAACTCCACCGTGCAACCCAAGGCAAGGCAGCAGGAAAAGTGGCTTACTCAGCCATCATAACCATCCGACGGCGTTTCAAGATCTATTTCACATTTACCAGACAGAATTCCTTGAACCCAGAAATATGACCTAAGCACTGGCCACGCTTGACAGACTCACACTGAACGCACATGTTCGTTACAGTATTGTGACCGAATTTTGGTAAAACATAATTTTTATGCCCCGACTTCCGAAAGTCGGGGGGGGGGGGGAACATTATATTGTATGAAATAGGGATTGCGTCGGTGTCGGTGTCCGTTACCATCTGATTTCCGTCAATTAGCTTTGACTGTTCAACCAGAATGTTTTGTGAGGGTTTGTCTCTGTGAAGGGAAGGTTCCTTTCCATGACCATCACCGCAGTCTATCAAAGATGGCGGCTATAGTGGCCATCTCGAGATCGGTTTCCGTCAGTTAACTTGAGACTGATGAACCTGATATTTTTGTGAGGGTTTATCCCTAGGAGGGGAGGTTTCTTTCAACCAGTACCCAAAGTGATACGACTCCATGGACACTTCATGTCGGTCTTGAGTATTGGGGGGAAAAGGGAGAACGACCCACATGAATCGTGTCCATTGAGTCGCATCCCCTGATTTAGGGTGGGTGGGCGGGTTTTCCAAGATATCGCTTCCCAATCGTGAAGGGTCTGCCCGTTCGAGACCCCTGAGATGGTCTGCCTGATGTCCTAACCTATTCCGTGCGGACCCTGCCTGTGTCGCCACCCCGGCGCCCCACTCCAAAAACAGACTGAGGATTGGGGGAGTCACGTGTCTCATGACGTCATATCACTTTGGATAAACCAGTACCCAAAGTGATACGACTCCATGGACACTTCATGTCGGTCTTNATAGTCTCTCGCCCACACCGGCGGACGGGGTTCCCGTCCTGTTCGGGTACGATACGGTGGAGGCGACCGTCCAACCATCGAAACAGGTGGTACCGTCTCAGTGTCCTCAATGTCCTCAAACGGGTTATCCACAACCCACTGATCCTCAGTCACACTAATGTCTCTTTGTTAAGGCCTCCTCTACACCGGCAGCATCAGGCAACTCCGGGTCACCACCAACAGCACCGAGCGTACTATACGGACTATTCAATTCAGAGTCAGAATGACAGGGCTTCAACCGATCGAAATGTACTACATACTCACGACGTCCACTCTCCAACCGAATTTTATAATTGACATCGGACAGCTTCTTGATGATTATGAATGGACCCAACCACGGCCGATGTAATTTCTTACTGGTCCCACAATGCGACACAATGCAACCAGACAGTGGGTCATATGAATAAAGACTAGTAAATGCTTTTACTTGAATTTTGCAATACAAATGCACTAGGCAATGCTGTACAAATCTGTAGTAAAAGCATTTGCTAGTCTTTATTCATATGACCCTCTATCTCCTACACTGAAGAACTCCCCACCTAAACGTCTGTCATAGGCAGTTTTCTGACGTCGATGGGCTAACTGCAGATTCTCCCTCACCAATTCGTAGGCAATTACCAGTCTCTGCTCCTCCATCTCCTCAACGTACGTCTCGGGGTCACCATGACTTGCCTTATCAGGAGTTGGCCCGGCCAGGATGGTCAGCGGTGTTGTCATCTCACGTCCGAACATGAGGTACGCAGGGGTGTATCCCGTAGATTCCTGAACACTGGAATTGTAAGCAAATTGAATAAATGGCAAATAATGAACCCAATCCGTATGGTGCTCATTGACAAACTTTGACAAAACAGATTCCAGCGACCGCATCATGCGCTCGGCCAATCCATCGCATTGGGGATGGTAGCTCGTAGTACGGGTCTTCTTGATCCCCAACATCAGGGAAAGTTCTTATATCACAGCCGACTCAAAATTTGGACCTTGGTCGGAATGCCACGACCAGGGAATGCCGAAACGCATCGTAAAGTTCCTTACTAAAGCGTCCGCCACCACCACTGCTTCCTGACATTTCAATGGGTAGAACTCAACATATTTACTAAAATAGTCCTGTACCACCAATATTAGCTTATACCCATCACAACTGGGAAACGGCCCAACCACATCCATTCCAACTCGATCTAGTGGCACGCTCACGGCCATCGACTGTAAGGACACACGTCGTCTAGGGATGGGACTCCGTCTTCGCTCACAGGCCCTACATTTCCGAATCTGCGTACGAAAGAAATTGTCAATACCAGGAAAATAAAACAATGCTTTAACCTTAGCGGTTGTTTTCTTCACCCCGAAATGTCCAGCAGTAACATCCGCATGAGCCTTCTGGAACACTTCCAACTGCATAGTGAAGGGCAGCACAACCCGCAGAACAGGATCATTGCGTCCTGGAACCTCCCATGTATAATACAGCAAATCGTTGCGCAATTCCAGTTGTTCATACTTGGCCCACCATTTCCTTAAAGCTGACAGGTCAGATATACTCTCCGACTTGTATGCAAAAATTTTTACGCTCAACTTCGGCAGACCACGAGGCTGCCGAAGTCGAGCGTTCGGTAATGTTCGTAATGTGCACTAAGCTTCCTACCTTGAAACACCCATTACACCCTGCGCATACCAACTACGTCATCATTCACTCGCCTGATAACCGGAAGTGAAGGATCGAGGGCATGGACAGAGGTACATGTAGGCTCCAAATATACAGTGTAGATCTACGTATCCAAAAAAGCGCAGGCAATCTGCGTCAAAAATGCAGGAAGTCCAAACGAAAACTAATTCCGACTGCCACTGGTAGTACGTAACATGGCAATTCGAGAACACATGCAAATACGCGATTTGTCCTCAAAATAGATATCAGCTCCGGTCTTGATATTAGCGGGTCCAACCACGCCCGCTCCAACGCCTCTACACTGGAGGTGTTCGCCATGAATTCATGCATGTAGGCCTATGTACTGATTGGCCTCGCCCAAAGTTGTAATCGCGTGACACTATGGAGAACCGAAAGGGGAATTAGGAGTTCTGTTATTCAAAAGAGATAGGCCTGTAAACCACACTGCCAAGCCATTCATTCAATGACAATGGATTAGACAATAGGCCTAAATAATAGCTGTTGTAGGCTTATGGGCAACCGAACTCCTTACGTTCCCCATGTTAGGTAACACACTGCCAGGCCCAGGTGTACCGGGTATGTGGCATTGCGTATGCACGGCCATGGCGACTTGCACAAGCAGACGTCTCTTGATTCACCAATCTTTGTGGTGACTACTTATTTTGTATAGCATCCGCGATCATTGATAACTAATCGGATATTTTGTTTATTCAGTGTGTTTGGATTCGATGCGATATGCTATTATTACTCTGGCGGTGATTACCTCTACTTCACGGGAAATTTTCCTTCATCCATTTTAAACTTTCGAGTGTTGGATCATCAGAGAGCCCTCGATCCTTCACTTCCGGTTATCAGGCGAGTGAATGATGACGTAGTTGGAATGCGCAGGGTAGTAGGAAGCTTAGTGTACATTACGAACATTACCGAACGCTCGACTTCGGCAGCCTCGTGGTCTGCCGAAGTTGAGCGTAAAAATTTTTGCACACAAGTCGGAGAGTATATCTGACCTGTCAGCTTTAAATCCGGACACAACTTCAAAAGTTCCGACCTTTCGGGTCGCTCACCAGATTCCAGCCATTTCCGAACATCCTTCAGGATTTTGTCCCCCTTCTGAGCCCGCACTAAATCAGCTCTGTCAGGGTCGAAACAACTGATCACCTTAGAATGCCCAACACTAACAACCTGCCCGGTGCTGCCAGGAGACCCAGCAGCCGCTCCCACACTGTCACTGTCACTGCTAGAATTAACTATATCCCGGAACTATTCTACATCACCATTGTCTCTGTCTCTTAAGGGAATTCTACTTAGACTGTCCGCATTAACATGTTTGTTTCCGGGTCTATGCACAATTTTGAACTTATACCTGGACAACAGCTCCAGCCATCGGGCCACCTGACCCTCAGGCTCACGAAAATTACAAATCCAACGCAATGACCCATGGTCAGTTCGCAACGTGAATTCCCTACCTAGCAAGTAGTGCCTAAAGTACTTTAAAAAATGAACCACACACAGCTAACAACTCTCCGGGTAACCGAGTAATTGCGTTCGGCTTTTGACAGAACTCTGCTTCCGCACGCAACTACATGCTCCAACCCATCGTCACCGATCTGACTCAAGATACCAGAAATGCTATAAGCACTCGCATCTGTATCAAGGATAAATTCCTTCATTGCATCGGGGTATGCTAACACCGGCGCACTGACAAGCCTCTCCTTCAGACTCTCGAACGCATTCTCACACTCCTCGGTCCAATCCCAAGGAACAATTTTCCTGGTGAGGCGGTGTAATGCGTTCGCAATCCGAGCAAACCGAGGCACATGTCGGCGGTAGTATGTGCATAACCCGAGGAACCCTTTCAACTCATGTACGTTCCGAGGGACTGGCCAATTCTTGATCTTCTCAATTTTCGCAGGGTCACAAGCAACCCCCTCTCTTCTTACAAAATGGCCCAGATAACTACATTTCACTTGAAACAGCAGACATTTTTTACACTTCAACTTAAGGCCGGCCGCTGCTAACCTGTCAAACGCTTTTTGAAGGTCAACTAGGTGATCTGAAAAGGTAGAGCTAAACACTATCACATCATCCAGATAAAGAATGAGAGTCTCCCACTGCAATCCAGCAAAAACTAACTCCATAAGCCGACTGAATGTACTGGGTGAACCACACAAGCCAAACGGCATTCGGGTGAATTGGTAAAGACCATATCTGCCAACACTAAACGCAGTCTTACCAGCTGAATCGGGATGCAATTCACACTGCCAGTACGCCGAAGCTAGATCAAGGGTTGAAAACCACTGTGCCCCTTTCAATGCATCTAAGTTGTCACTAATATTTGGAAGTAGGAAACTGTCAAACTTTGTAACTGAATTTAGCCGTCGATAATCTACGCAAAACCTGGTACTCCCGTCCTTTTTCTTTACCAACACAACTCCGCTTCGCCAAGGCGAATCGGAGGGCTCTATCACCCCCTGCTGTAACATTTCCTTCACACATTTCTGAGCCTCGGCGTACTGGTGAATGGGCAATCGCCTAACCGGATCCCTAAACGGACGGGCATCCCCCGTATCAATTACATGTTGAACTACACTGCTCTTGCCCAGATCATGATCACCTTCTGAAAAAACCGATTGATTTTGTAACAACAACTTATACAACTGCGAAGCTTGATCTTCCTCAAGATGTTCTAAACTAGACTCATACAATTTCTGTAACGGCGGATGCAACTGTTCATCAGGGGTTTCCTTCTCGACCTGCAAAATCTCACCTACTGGTTGCAAAATCGCAAGACACTGACCTTTGTGTATAATATATGGTTCAGGATGGCAATTCATCATCCTCACTGGCACAGTGCTCTCGCCAAGTCGGGCCACCGATCGGGCCACCAAGGGTCGTCCTGGCTCCCCGCGTCCATATACTGGCTCTATCATGCCAACTTGTCCCTGTTGGGTCCCTCTAGGTATGTATCAAAACTGAACGTACGAAAACGAAAAATGGACCTATGATTAAGTTGAACATGTAACACTGAATGTGATTGGTCGCCCGCNCTCAGGTTCTCGATTTTGCGAAGGCGATAATAAAAAAACTCATTTTTTGACAAAATTTCAATCTTTCACCAAAAAGTCACTAAACTGTATACGTGGGTCATTTCGGTGGAAAGAGGTGCCGAAGCAGTTGTTATGAGTGAGTATAAAAAGAAAAAAATGCGTTTCATTAATATTAAAAGAAATATTGAATTTAGTAGCTGTCTATTTACTTTTGACTAAGGGTGTACATATATTCTGCTCTGCTTCGCTGTGTTGCAGTACTTCTACAGTGCTCATTATTTCTGAGTCCGTTTTTCTGTGCTATCTTCTGTGCGATCTTAGCTTCACAATGACACCATTCATGTTGGAAAACCGTTACGCATGACTGATCTAGCACTGTTTAAACAAAACGACCTGAAGTTGCATTTGCTGCAGGGCGAGGATTCCTGTTGTTATTGACACTCTGTGCCTTATTCATTACATAACATTCACAGACAATGGCCAGATGGTAGCGTAATTGCTGTCACTCTTCCGATGAAAAACTCAAAGACAAACAGATAAAAAACGTAATTTATTCTGTGTCAACAAAGTAACATCTTTGATGTTGATCTCAGCAAAGTGTAAAACAACAAATGTAAACGTAATTTTTAATGGCACTTTGTGCTTCCCCACTTCGTTTTAGTCATGGCCAAGTTCTCATGGCCCCATCATGGTGGAAAATGCATCAACTTACAAAGGTAAATCCCAACCCTGCAACAAATTGGATTACCTGCCATTTCGTTTCAACAGTGCCTGATCAGCCATGAGGAACTCTATTCAGGCGCCAAGGGTACCAATTGGAAGCTAAGATCCACAGGATTAATATGATCTATGTATATTTATCATGTCCATCCTAGATTTATAGATATTGGAGAAAATACCAACTGTTGCGTTTTTTGATACACCATGTAGGACAAGCCATCTGCACCTGGGCGGTGTTTTTTTTGTATGTTTAATACATGTAGTGTCCTGGATGTGCTCTGGTGTGACTGAGGTGTCGAATTCGGTGATTTTATTGGGAGCTTTCTTTACGGTCCAGATAGTCAATGAAGCTATCCATCTTTTCATTGATATCATCAGAGCCAGGACGGGGTGACGGAACACTGTGAATGTCCTTATAAAGTTCGTAGAAGCACTCGGTCTGGTCTTCCGGCGTATAGTATGTTTTCCCTTTGTGCGTCAGCGGTTGGTTGGCCGTGGTCTGCCCCGATTTCATGATTCTCCTGACGGCTGGCCAGAATTTATCCGGAGTTTTTGTGGAAATGTTGTTCCAGAGGTTAGCCGCAGAGTCCTCTCGAATTGTGGCGATATCCTCCGAATTTGCCGGTTCAGTTCATTGATCCTTGCTTTCTTATAGCGGGTGGGGTCCTGGCATGAGATCGCATAACACGACGTTTCTCTTATAAACCTGATTATGCAGGGGGAGTGGTGGTCGGTCATGCTGTTTTTGGTACGTGGAATGTGCCGTGCATCCGCTGCTTTCATGATATCAGTAAGGCTAGTGATGGCAGTGTCGATGGAGTGTTGTTCCTTCGAGACAGGAGGGAGGGTGGTTATGTTTGCATCGATCTCTGAGCGGTGGGCATTCCATTCGGCCTTGTCGAATTGAGGCTTGGGTCTGTATCCACTCGTGGGCGTTGCGTGTCCAATGGAGATTTTGCTAGAATCGGGCGGTGATCACTCAGGGTATTGGGAAACAGAGAAATCAAGAAATGAAGAAATCGAGAAACTTTGACTATCGATTAGTTAGACCTTGTCTCTCTACATCTATTCAGTTCGCACTTGTGCATGGGCAGTTATTTCCGCAAGTAAAAGCAAGCATGGTAGGGACTATGGCATGATATTCGTTGCAAAATTCGACATCAAAGACTGGAAGATAAATAGAAAACGACCGGGCCTAAGATGATCTGACCTGTAAAACACCTTGTGATATAGTAGGGTCTTCGTTTTATAGTTGGGTTCCTTCCAATGGCATTATTATTCATCGTATCCATGACGTAACTCCGACAGTGTCTGCCATTGCTGACGTCGCCGTAATGACGTAAGGGTGGTGGGAAAATTTCATTGCTTTGCTGAAGAAGCTGGTGGGCAAAAACGCGCGACGTCACAACATCATGTAGGCCTGGGCCTACGTCATGGATACGATGAATAGAGGTCAATTTCCTCAAGTTCAGACCCTTTCCCTATGAAAAGGGTAAGAGATGGCCCAGATCTGACAGCAGATTCGTATTAACATTTTCTGAGATCTGTTGATTGAAAGCAACCCCGTTTAAATCCGACCAACATTTACCGTTTGGACCCTTTTCCCTGAGGGTAACTCTTCCATTTTGGACCCTTCATTGTGGTTATACACTGGTGACTGACACAGTTCATCATTTACAGCTGGGTCTTCGTTTTATAGATGTGGGGGGTCTTCGTTTTATAGTTGGGTCTCCGTTTTATTGTTGTGGGGTCTTCGCTTTATAGATGTGGGGATTTTGTCTTCATTTGTGCTGGGCATGAAATACATCACCACGCACCAACATCCAATCAAATTCGGCCTCATCAAGATGGTTACCGTGGTTTCCATACTAAGTTGCATCCTCAAACTCAATAAAACATTTTTAAAAACTCCCGCCTTCGTCAAAAGTTGAGAGTGGAAAGATGCTAATCAAACATTTTATTTATATGGCCTTACACGTACGAACTGAATAATGTCGAAAGACAGAGGTCTAACTAATCGATCTTGGGAGTTCTCGATTTCTTCATTTCTTGATTTCTCTGTTTACCAATACCCGATCACTTATGATGGGCTCCATGACTTGAAAATCCGTGATCTTGGGGTTCGTTACGTTCCCATGATGTACATGTAGTCAATTATCGATGGAGGAACTGGATTTTCTATCTTCTGGGAGTAGCGTGTGGGGATCCCTGGATTTGAACTGTACACGAGGTTGTCATCGTGGAGGTTATTGAGTCGTCTGCCGTTTGCATTGAATGTCGTGTCCCTGAACGTTGGATGGCGAGCGTTTAGATCTCCAAGCAGGATGCTGTTAGGGTGGTTGGTGAGATCTGTATGTAGGAAATCCCGTGGGAGAGAGTTATCCGGGGCATAGAGCGAGATAAGTCTTAACGGGTTGTTCCGTCCCGTATGTAAGTTGACCGTTATGCAATCCTTGGGGTTATTAGCGGGTGTGTCTGGCACGTGCCGAGGTGATGGTCTGACCAGCCATTTACCAGTTACAATTTGATGCATTTCTTCAATTTTGGGTTGGAATCACCTGAACCAGGGGTATTTCTACCCCTCTTTTTCTTGACAAATATGAATCCAGTGGTATTTTCAGTGGCATACTGTGGGCTTTGATCTGAATAGTCACTTTCATACACTGTGAGCATCGTGTCGTTTGACTCATCAGCAACTAGTCCATCACCATCTCCGTGTACATCACTGTCCCCTTCACCAACTCCATTGTCATCACTGTCCCCTTCACCATCTCCGATACCATCCACCCCTTCACCTGCTCCCTCTTCAGCCATTCTTTCACCATCCCCATGTCTATCACTGTCCCCTTCTCCATCACCGACATCTTCCATCCCGTCACCTGTCTCCTCAGCATCCTCACCTTCACCATCTCCGTAATCATCAATTACCCCTCACCGTCGCCAACGTCATCCACCCCTTCACCTATCTCCTCTTCATTAGCTGCATCGCCAACGCCGATATCACCGTCCCCTTCACCATCTCCACTATCATCCACCCCTTCACCTGTCACCATTGCATCCATTTCTTCAACATCATCAATAATTCACTTCCTTTTACCTGCTTCCTTGCTCACGGCATCAACTTCACCTTCTAACTTCTTCCTTTCTCTGTCTTCTTTGACTCTCGAGCACTCTCTTCTCAAGTGGTCTGAACTTCCACAGACGTCACACTTCTTCTGTTGCAAATCTTCGTCCTGTCCATCATACTGCGCCCTATAACGGTTACCATAAATATGATTCTGACTCCCGTCTGAATCGTCGGGGCCTCTTTTACCATCTGGTGATTCACGAAATAGATATCACCGAATTTACTCATTATATTCACGATTTCACTGTCTTCAATTTCATCTTCTAAATTGAAGATTGTCTGTGTTCACAAACTTTTTCACCTCATAAGGTTTGGCCTGGGAGTTGCTGAAGGAATGTCATTCACACCCCACCCCACGGGGCATCTGTATATCGCTATCAGGCTGGAGAGTTACACAAAAGACATAGCGGTAGATCTTTTGTACTGTTTTCAAATGGATACGGTCCACTCCATATTTCTCTAACTCATTAATAATATTAATGTGCGATACCTTTGGTTCATCGTCTGGGCCATCTACGAGAGTAAATGTATAGGAATCTTTCCTCTTCCATCTCTTCACCACAAGTGAAAAGGTGAAAAGTGGTCGCTTTCTGGTACAGAGACCAAGCCCTGCACGATGCCGGCGTAAGACGCCATTCGATTCGGAGTAGAAAACAGTACTTACATATGCCTCGTGATGTATGTCCGCTGGCAGGGTTAGTAATAAGAAGAAGACACAAGCAGCAGTAAGGTGAATAAAGCACACACATAAACGAAAGAAAACAGAACACAAAGAAGAAGGTCTCCGTGCACCACGCCCAAAATTGTCGACTCCGTAGAGTGTTCCAAACAAAGCAGGAGAGAAATCCAACACAAATCAAATAAAGGATAGTTCCAGCACAAAAGAGGCCAGCACAAAAGAATCGAGCGAAGGGGTGCCACGCCTTAAACCGTGGAGCCTTTTTTCTCTGGTTCAGAAGGTGGGCCCTACCCCGAAAGAGCCGCAATACGGCTAAGGGGAGGAGCCGCAATTATCACAGCCGTTTAATTAAAATAATCACATCTGGAATATAATAGTAATATGTGAGTACAAATAAATGTAAATAAATTTAAAATATACATAATCACCTGTTTTTGACATTCCATACATTTTCTCTTAACATAACACCTAACCTAAACATATTTAACGTAAAAAATAAACACTGATCATAAAGCCTACATGAACTAAATACTTCACAAGAATTTAAATACTTAACATAAAAGTGGCAAAAGTCAAACTATTTAAAAAAAACCAACTAAAACATTTATAACATACCAACTAAAACATTAACTCATAAAACAATATTTGCACAATATTGAAAGTATACTTAATTCTTCACATCCTCTTGTAATACACACATTGGACCTCCTTCTATCTTCTTCTTTCCCCTGATAATAAGCAAGATGTCAATCTCCAGAATTCACGAATTTTTGACCCCAACCGGGGTCTTTTTCAAGTGGAACTTTACAATCTGAAACTCTAGAAAAGACCGAGCTGAAACCCAAATGTAAAACTAACACCTGTGTATACAGGATGAGTGAGCAATTAAGGAAAGAATAGTGTTCAAGCACCACAAATGGTTGCTGGACCTAATTAAGAGAGTGGATGTAATTAAGGAAAGAATAGTGTCCAAGCCCCACGGATGGTTGCTGGACCTAATAAAGGGAGTGGATGTAATTAAGGAAAAACTGATTTAGCTGAAAGAAAAGGGTTTAATAAATATGACATAGACCAGAAGGGGAGCCACGTGCCCACCACAACTGGAAAACCTAAAACGAACTTTCACCTGCGTTTATAAATATTGAGATTAAAGCATATATCGGGTGTCCCAAAAAAGTGAACCACTTTTTGACAAGTATTTTCTCAGCGATAGATAAACCGAATTCATTGGAATTTTTCACACAGTAACCTTAGGGTGTCATCAACATGTCTGCAAAATATCTAGGAAATCGGTCGCAAATTGTGCGAATATTGTCAATTCAAAACAGCATGTCAAAAAATCCAATATCAGAGCTAATGCAATGTTACCTTCATCATGTTCAGGCAGGTGTTGACATGCTGTTTTGAATTTGACAATACTCGCATAATTTGCGACCGATCTCCCTAGATATTTTGCAGACTGACTTGTCGATGATACCTTAAGGTTACTCTGCGAAAAATTCCAATGAATTCGGTTCATCTGTCGCTGGGAAAATACTTGTCAAAAAAAGCGGTTCACTTTTTTGGGACACCGATATAATACACAACTGAGTAATCTAGATACCCCTAACCCCATTAGGTAATGTCGCCCACCTATTTTGTAGTAATTTGGCACCATTTATCCTTTCCCCCTTTTTCCATTTCTCCCTTTTCACCCAAACCCCAGCCACAAACCACCCATATAAAGCTATTTTCTCTTAAGTTACCCCACTAGGCGCCTCAATTACTTCATAGTACATATTTGTCACCCTCTGTCCCTCTACATTCCCAATAAATATGTTTTATAGTTTCGATATTTCCCTTCCAAAAATAGCACAACGTCTCTCTCCCCAGAAATTGTATAAAACGTTTCAGTACAGGCAGTTTATAATGGAGAAAAATATAATATAAATCCTTTTCGTAATTCCTTAAGTATTGTGAGGACCATACTAACAACCATATTCCATGCCTCGCATATTGTCTGTTTTGAAGGCCAATCAGTATTCCCCTCAATCTCACCCCAGCGCGATATACAGCGTAACCATGCCAGCGTTGAGAAAGCTCAATTAATTTACTCAAGACTGATAATTTCATTAGATCTAGTGCTTTACATTTCATTTCTATATCATTTACCTTTAGCCCACCCTCCCCCAAGCTTCTTATAAGGTATTCCCTCTTGATTAATTCTAATTTCTCTCCCCATAAAAACTTTAAAATGTGAGCCCTTAACCTGTTTCTTTGAATTTTAGTCATTGTACTTACTCTTGCACCGTACCAGACTGGTGCAAGAAGAACCATTTTAATCACTATTATTTTCCCCTTAAAATTTAAATTTCTTTTTTCCCACACTTTAATCTTCCCAACTATCGTCCCAATAATCTGGTCCC